>PVKH010029412.1:0-12681 GCA_004027955.1 Chaetophractus vellerosus | reverse complement strand
TGTCATATCTATTCTGTTTCTTTGCATCTCTTTTTTTTGTATTGCTTTGCATTCTAGAACTCTAATTTATTTTATTACATTTTTTAGTCATGCCTCTCTGTGTAAATGTGTGTGTTTGTATGTGTTTGTGTTTTTGTGTGTATTTTTGAGATTATATTACATACCTCATAACAGTCTACCTTCAAAATAGTCTATTACTTTATGAACAATATAAGAGCTTCACAAATTTTGTTAAAATGATCACCTTTCTGCCCTTTGTGCTCCTATATTTTTAATTTACATACAATAAAGCATAAATTTCCTTTTAATTTATTTTTGCTTCAAATAGCCATAGTTTTGTAAATAAAATGTCATCATTTTGTCTGGAGTGTTTAAGATATTTTTGCTAGATGTAGTATTTTAAGTTGGCAGTTTTTATTATTTTTATCTTTTAGCAATTTACACAAATATACCACTGCTTTCAGCATCTTTTGATTATAATGGCTAGTCAGCTGTCATTTTATTTCCATTGGTCTTATTTGTAAATAATGTGTCTTCTTTTGTGTATGTTTTTGAAAGTTTCTCTTTAGCGCTTTCAAATTTTGATTATCTGTGGAGATGTAATTTTAAAAATCCATCCTGTTTTAGGCTTATTGAGTTTATTAGATATGTGGCTTGTTTTATTTCATTCCTTTTGGAAAATTCTCTACTTTTATCCCCTCCAAAACTTATTATGACCCATTCTCTCTCTCCTTTTCCTCATTAGGCTCCAATTACACATATATTAGACCATGTGATATTGTTCCCAGATATAAGATGCTGAGTTCCATTTTTATCCTTTCTTTTGTTCATTTTATTGACCTAAATTCAAGTTCACTTTCTTTAATCTGCAATTTTCAGTCTGCTTATAAGCCATCAAAATGTCCTTATCTCTGATATCTTAATTTTCATCTCTGGCTTTTCTATCTTCAGTAATTTCCTATCTGTTTATGCTATTGTCCCTCCCCTTCATTAGTTTACTGAAAGTAATTTTAAATATACTTTTAAAAGTCTCAATCTGGTAATTTCCTCATTTTGGCCATCTTTAGGTTTTGTTCTATCCTATCTTGGTAAAATTCATATTTTATTGCTTCTTCAAATTTAAAGTAATTTTTGTTTGAATTCTAGGCATTAAGTATAAAAGTAAGGTGTAGAATTAAGTAAATAATATTAACACCAGAACAGTGCATGCCTCTTCTGCTGTCATGCTGCTACTGTGGGGCCTTGAGTCAATCTAGTTTGTAGTTGAGTTAAGTCTGTAATTTGTTTTTGCTTTCATTAGAGTCAGTTTACCTAATATTTCATATGATTTGAGGAAGGAATTAGTGCAGTCTCTTTTCCATGGCTTAGGATTTGAGAGCTTCAAAGTATTCTTTTTTTTCCCAATTTCTTTGCCCTTCCATCAGATTTGAGCAGGAACTGTACACTTGGGTTTTAGAAAGTGTCTGTCAGCTTTCCTGTCCTATTGCCAATTTTTTTATTAGCTGGATTAAGATTCATGGAAAAGAATTGGTAAGTGAGGCTCTTTGAGCACTTGATCGAGACTCATGGAAAAACAATTGTATCTGGGGCTCTTTGAGACTCCTACCCACTACTGTAGCTTGCATTTGACCCTTGTAACCTAGTCAAGCTTCAGGCATCCTGTTCTTATCTGCACTTATGACTGTTCCCTCTTCCTTCTGCTGTTCTGCTAAAAAATGGAAGCAGCTTTATGCCTTTTTCCTCCAAAGAGGAGGTTGCCATTTTCTGGATTCATTAGTTTTCTTTGCCTGCTCAGCCCTATAATGAACTTAAAGAAACTCTAATTTTGTAGGTTATTTGGTTTGTGTTTGTCATTAGGTTAAGAGCAGTGTTTTGTTTGTTTGTTTTATTATTCTCAACTTTCTATAACTTAAGCAGAAGTAATTTGGTAGTCATGATATGGATGGACCCTACCTCAGTTCTAGGTTTTCTATCCTTTCTAATAGTCCTAGATGGAATTCCAACATCTGGTATGATATGAGTTGTCACCTGTCCTCCTTCTCAAACTCCACCTGACCCAATTCCTTGAGGAAAAAAGTCAACACACAGTGTTTTGGGACAGGATGTAAACCTTACTTGAAGACACTGAGCAGGCATTTTACCACCGATGTCACACAAACAATGAATTATTCTATCAGGCATTTTTGTTCTTCACAGAGGAATTTTTTCCTGCATATCATCAAGATAAAGGTCTCGTTCTGTTTCTTCCACAGGCAGCACTCAACTCTATTACCTATTCCTCTCTCTCCTAGGTTTTTCCCTTTGAACACCAATATGGTGTCCATAATCCATTAATTATGCATAATAACTTATCTCTATTATATAAAACCTGCCAGTACCTAAAAGAAGCATCTGCCCAATGCATGGATTGTCTTACCAGAAGCTCAGAAAGTAAAATTGCCTCTATATAGTTACATATTAAAATTATTATTGACTTATTATTGATATATCTGTGGTTTTTGTTTTATTTCCTCAGATCTGCACACATGTTCTCAACATAAAGTAAGTAGACACCATGATGACGTTTGATGATATAGAATAGATTAAGTACAATTTTTTGTAATCCTTTTAATGAATCACAACTATACTACAGATATGAAAGAGTGTTCCTGGTGGTCTAGTTATAGTTCAGAGAATCAACTAAATATTATAATGCTGGTATTTTACCTTAAAAATTAATTTGAATGTAATATTGCACTCCGTAATTTAAACCAATTTATTGTGATATTAAATTCTAAATTTTCCAGAAATATGTGTGTATATATGTATATACATATACATATAATGTACATATATATACACATATACATATATATACATATATACCATATATTTTTTCCTGTGAGTTTTTTTTTAGAGAAACATGGGAAGCATTTTCTCTGATGTTCTACAAGAACATATAATATCCAAGACTGTAGATTATAGTGCAACATTCCATTGTTTCCCTGGGATTTTATATTTTATTTAATCTCCAAACCTGTATGCTTAGCAAGAATTTCCCTTTGTCAATATCTTATTCAATATTTTCAGCAATTGTTAGCAGAAAAGTGTGATCCATACCAACTTTTCATTGCAATTTATAGTGTGTAATGCCCTCCATATAAAGTTGCTAGAGAGAAGTCTTGGCCCAGCTTAGATTTATGTTCTGTCTTCTGCAAGAGATTTCATGGGAACTCTCGTGCCCATGTAACCTTAGACTAATTGTACAATTAGTACTATAATATAAACCCTCTAAGCTAACACGAATTCCCTCCTGACATGATTAACTCCAGGCACTCTAGGCAATAGGAACCAGTCACAAAGTGCAAACTAATTACTGCTGAAGGACAAGAATAAGGACAAAGGAGGTCACACAACTGGCACGCTTGTGACAGTGCCACTTGCAGTGGAAATAAAAGTTCAGCTAAAGCAATAGAAATGGGAAAATTTTCAAACTGAATTTTAAGATTTCCTGTCCATTCCCTTTTTCACTTTCTTTTGACTTTACATATTCAGATTGAGGAGTACAACAAATAAAGAGATTGCTATTCCAATTCAACACAAAGAGTAAAACTAACTGAGAATACTACTACTTTGAAACTTAGAACAGAGAAACCTGTTCAAGGGACAGAGGATTGAACACTTGGAGGGACCATGTAAATAGGGGAAAGAGCCTGTGTTCTCATCTCACTAAATCTTTATTTTGTAGTTTTAGGAAGCACAGATGATGTGGGTCCAAGTGTAAAGAGATTGCTTTTTTTGCAATGTTGCCATCAACTCCCTAATATATGACACATGGGAAGATTAAAAAATCAACACAAACAGCAAAAGAGCAATAAAAACAGCAGATAAAAAATAATGATGCTATTCATATAGTTTACGGAACTGAGTGACAAAAAAGACCTTTCTCAAGTGAAGAAAAAGATACCTCAAAATTCTTCTATTTATCCCTAGCATAGGCACATCTGAAAAGAAATTGCTCCTAGATTTTTTTGTGACTTTTTTTTTTTCACATGGATTGTTGTTAAATGGCAAACAACACAATCAAATACAAGCCCTAGCTGGGGATAGTATAGAAATCTAAAACTATATGTGGGCATTTTGGTAGATATCTGCAAAATAGTTCAGATTAGAGGTAAATGTTAATGATTTTTGATAGCCTGCCTAGAAAAGCCTGGAGGGCACATGGCATTTAAGTTTTCATCTGATTGTAGGTAAAACTAGGAAAAAAAAGAAAAAGAAATTACCCCCCCCCCCCCAACACAATGTATTTTAAGACATGCTAACCTCCCAAACTGATGAAAGAAGTATGGGAGGCTCACAAATAATCCAGTGCTTTTGAACCATGTTGTAAAATACCCCATGATCAAATAAAATATTAAAAGCTTTATTGGATAATTGATATCTGAAATGAATCCCCTGGAGGATATAATAATCTTGTGAATTAGTTTAAGGCAATAATTACAAAGTTTATAGTAAGAAGCATTAATCCCATGTTATGGACTCTAGGGTAAAGGGTTCCATCGTCAAATAAATGATATAAATGTGTTTGTGTTTGTGTTCGTGTGCATGCACAAGGAAGTGTAATGTAATTCATCCTGGAGATTTACAATAAACAGCATATTATAGGATCTGGGAACTTCCGGATTAAATAAATCTCTCATGTTTCCTGCTTTTTCTTTTTAAATCCATAGAATCCCACTTCGAATAGCATTTTATAATGAAAAAAAATTTTTGGGTATTCTGGTTTATGGCGTGCATATTTATAGAATCGCTTTAAAATGGTGGTAAGGATTACTGGCAACTAGTAATTTTCTTCTTAAAATGTTTCATGTTTGGGTTAAGCAACTTAAGTTAATTGGAAGTCTGTAAAAATAATCAGTAAATTCAGGAAGTACAATTTTGGGGGATTATTCTTATAAGCCCTCCTTCCCTATAATTTAATTGTTTGTGACACAGCTTGCTTTAGCTGTCCCAAACTGCTTTTGCCCGGAGGGCAAATTCTGGGACGGGGCAAGCCCAAGAGGCGGTTCCTAGATCCATCTTACCCAGCGGGAACAAAGTTAGGGACCCACAAAAAGAGCACAGGTGGGCTTCACACTGCAATGGGGAGGGGCTGGGGGAAGGGCCAGCAAGGGCATAGAAGCTACTCTTAATGGCTCTTGAAGCTCCTTTTCTTGATCTGGCACTTGCCTAGTTAATGCATCCCTTAAAGTGTTTTCCATATTTGAGGAAAAGTGTTGTTTTTAAGGCTCCTCTGAAGCTTTTGTCCTGGGGGTGAGTGGTGGGGAGGGTTGGAACAATGGCCTCACTCAGAACTGGGTGCCCACTGATCTGAAGTAACTGATAACAAGCAGTGCTCAGTGACTGGACCTAGCAGTCCTGGATCTTGGGGAACTAAGACTCTGTGTCCCACCCTGACACCAGCAAGCTGCACCAAGGCCCAGGGTTGAGGACACCACTGCCGCCTACCATGAGGCTCTGGGATGGGAGGTGGTAGCCCAGAGTGAGCAATTCACGGGTATTTACCGCAATTTACCAGCCTCTTCCTTGAATACTGCACAGTGTTGTCCTAGATCATGGGGTTTCAAAAGAGTTGATTCAGCCAGTTCCCGCCAGTTCAGTAGTTGTTTTGGCGGAGGGAACGGTTCCTGGAGTTCCTACTCCACCATCTTCCCATGATCATCTTCCCAGCAATTCATTTATAATCTTTAGAACATCACCAGTGCATTTGAAAGCTAGTGGTTCAGGGACCCCAGCTTCAGATGAAGACGACAGTCTTTACTAACCTTGGCCTGGAAATAAAAACAGTGCTTTGGTGGAATAACTTGTTAACAATTCACCAATCAAAAGAGATTGTTCTGAAAGACCAAATTTCCTGTTTGTGGGAAAACTGACATTGAACAACTTTTTAAAAATCCTGTTGTCACAAGCCCTAAAAGGATCAATTGGAAAGTGTTTTCAGATTTCAATGTTATTACTTTATCGTAATTATACCTTGATTTCTCTTTTCTTTGGCTAGCTCTATGCTTAATAGTCCCATTTATGTAGCTAACTATGTCCTCAGAGTCCCTAAAAACACTATATATTTTATGTCTAATTTCAGTTGATCCTTTTTATATTTTCTAATATATTAAGTGTGCCATTATTCTATATTTTTTTCAATTTATTGAAGCAAAGCCTGATTTTATTATTGCCTCCATTTTTGACTGATTGATTGATTGCCTGATTTTTCATTTCAGATAAGAGTGTCATTAGGAGAAACCTAAGCCTGGTTACATCAATGAAGCCTGCACTCCTGGGGTCACATCATTACAGAAGCTTTAATCCTTTAGAACAATTTTTCATACTGTTTACACAAGGGACTTTTTTGTACAAATCCTCTTTACACAAGACAAGAATAATACAGGAAGGAACTATTTGTGTCTGATCTCTGCAAAGAAGGAGAGCAAACGGGAATCCTCCGGGGGTTTTCCATCTTTTAAATCTAACAGGAGGAGATTAATCAAAGGTACCTATGCTGTCTCATGTACAATCATTTACCTAGCTGCAGTCCCATTGATCAAGTTATGGTGGAATAACAGAGTCGTAGCAATCACAGCAGTTGCATTGTTGGAACAGAAACAAAGCTCAAGGACAGGTATGCTACTCACAGAGCAACATCTGTGACTAAGTGGTAGGTTCACTAGTTCTCCAAAATAGTAGCAAAACATTGACTATGTGATTTTTGCCTTCATACAAGTTTCACTTTAGTATTGTGAAAATCCATATGGTGCCCAGTCCTTAGCTGGGCCTATTATCTATGGAGTTTCTCAATCTTATCAGTATTGATTTGCTTATGATTGAACCAATTTTTCTATTACAAAATTTCCATATACAAAGCACTTTCATAGGTGCCATCTCATTTAACGCTCATAATGATTAAGCGACAAAGACACAAAAGTAGAGGAAATTGAAACTCTCGCCCTGTCCAATGTTCCTGTAAAAGACATGTGAGAATATCAAATCCTGTATTATAAAGCCTTCATTCAAAGCTATATGTTTCCAAATAAGTCATCTATATAAATACATAGGAAACATTTTGATGGGTTAAGGACTTAGAAAATGATGGGGCCTAATGGCTAGGCTCCACAACTCATTTGTTTGCACCTGTTCTTTTAATTTTCTGGTCTGAATTTCCTCAGTTAAACTGTGGTTCTCTTTAGGGTCGTTACTTTCAGTTTCTCTGGTTCTATTGCTTTCTTTTAAAGATATAGCTATATACTTTTTTGAAATAAATATAAAATCTATTTTTTATCAAAAGTAATATCTACTATTGAAATTTTTAAAAGACAAAATTTAGAGTAATGCAACTTTAGTTAAATATCTGGGACTAGCTTAATAGGGAATGTTACACAGCTTAGCAGAATCCTTTCAAAAGAAGAGAGACTAGTTGAGAAAGATGCAAAGCCTACGGACTTTCTGAGAAAAGAAGTACACTTGAAAAATAAAACTAAACTAAAAATAACTGAAGAATGATTATGTGTTGCATCAAAAGAATTCGAACAAGAAGTAAAACTTGATTTCAATAGGCAGAAAAATAAAATAAGAAAAAATTCTATAAAAATTAAGTATTAAAGATTGAGATGATCATTAACAAGATATAGGAATGGATCTCAAAATCAGTAAAGGCAGAGTCTGCAGGATGAAAAAACGCATAAAAGGAATGCATTTTAGTTAATTTGGAAACCACCCAAGAGCCTTCCAGAATATTTTATGCATTTTCTGGCCCTATTACAGTGTACACCTCAAAAGGAACATATCTGAAAGAAATATTCCTAGAGCGGGGGGCTGAAATGCACAATTTTGGCAAAACATAGTAAGGAATGTGGATTTCTATCAAGAAAGAAATAAGAGAAACAAAACCAAGGAAAATATTTATGGTCTGTTGACTATTGGTTAATTGAAATGTTGGGGAACTCAGAACAGTGTTGAAAGCTCTTCTGACTTTATACAAAGTAGAAAGAAGAGAATTTGTACTCTGGATACACATGTGAGGGAGGAAAGAGCCATAATTAGCCATTTTTCCAATTTTAAAAAAGATGTTATCCATGATTATTTCCTTCGGAGAACCTCCTTGAAAGGAAATTATCAGTTTGAAAGACATGACATTTAACATTTTTGTTCCATATTCTAAATGACCATACAGATAAGTTTTGCCAATTTATAATTATATTGATAATTTTTTCTAAAATTGTCACTTTGCTCATGTGAAAACTCATTGCCAATATAAAATACTAAAAATTATATTTCTTTGTAAATATGTAATAAAATAACTTAACTTCTTTATTTACTTCATTACGAGAGAGGTTAAACTTTTTAATATGCTTATATCTTCTTTAATTTACTATTTATATACATTAGCCATTTTTGATAGTGACATGATCTTCCTTGATGCAACAATTTATGAAGGATACAAAACTTTTATCTCATGTACACTCATAAAATACGTGTTTATAGTTTATTTCTGCTTAATGGAACTTACAGAGCTTCTTTGCCATATAGTTGTGACTTGTTTTAAATTTAGTCAAAAGTATAGACATGTCTATTGAATTCATAGCTAATTGTTTAACATGCAGAAAATTACTAACATACTCTAGACAGATCTCAGTTTCTTCGTCTGTGAAATAAAGCAATTAAAATAGATAATCTTTGAAATTCCTTTTAGATCTAGAGCACTAGAATTCTCCTTTCTGACTCCTGTTTTAGCAGAAACCCAAGTATAACTGGGGTGCTTGCTTTCTCACAAGATCCTGGAATAGAAGAGGAAGACAGTGGTTCTACATCATGCTTTCCCAGCTGTGCACCAATGCAACCATGCTTACTTTACTCAAAAGTTCTGAAGATGGCAGTATTGCATGTCATCAGAGCTTTCCTTAGAAATTATCTTTTCCTCAGCAATTCAGGATGACTTGACTCTTAAGTAACCTTTGTTCTTCATTATTTCTTGATTCTTAATGATATCACTCAATTTAAAACTTCACAGAAAATTTGAGATCATCATTATATGTGTGGTTTCCTTGAGACTGATCACATGAAATTCTGAATTTGAAGACACTTTGATGGGCTCATGACTGACAACCCCTTCTAATATTGGCATCTTTAGTTCATGACCAATAGGGTAAAATCCCATGCCTCTATTTATATTATAAATATCAACATCTTGGAAGTGATTCAATAATTTCAGTCACCTAAGCATCTCTTGAATCAGAAAATTCTTTTATGGGACAGAGGAAGTATTTGTCTGTCCTGGAGACAAATATAAGAGGGTAGGAGACCTTAGAATCTCCCCTTCCTCAAGCTCCACCAAGTTCTAGTGATATATGTCAGGCAAGCTGTCACTGTCTTCTCTTGCACTTGACTTTCAGTGCTTATCGAGTTTCATTCAGAACTCATTTTTCATACACCTTAGAAGGCAAGTTAAGGCTGTTCACACTCAGATATCCTACTTAACACTTTATGATTTAAGTATAATACCCAAAGACGGTCTGTCTTCAATAGGAGGTTTCATAGATTTTCACCCACAATCACGATACCTCACAGAAACTCAACAGCTACTATGAGTTGGAGAATAAGCTTACAATTAATGGTTATATTGGATGCATACAAAAAGGGAAGAGAGAAAGATAAAGCATCAAAGAACACACATGCACACTCAGACAAGAACTAATTGGAAAATGACGAGCAGCAGTTCACTCAATCTGTGGATCTGCAATTTCCTTTAAAAGGTTTCTTTTCCTAGGCAACAATTTGTGGATAACGAATTCATTTTTAAAATCACAGAACTTTATTTTGGGGGTGCACACACTTAAAGAAGCTACTAAAGGCAGAGAGATCATGAATAAAAAAGAAAGTGTTTATTCTGAAGGTGTCAATTTGAATGCAATTACAACATACATGCATGAAGCAGCAAACAAATCAAGCAAGAACTTAAAAACCCTCCCAGCCTTTTGATAGACAAATTACATAATGATGATGACTACTCTGATTGGGCTATTGTTTTTCTTTTAGGAGAATGAAAAACTGAAGACAGTATCCTTATGACATCTAATTTATATTGTGAATAAAATAAAGGAGTCTTTTATGAAAAGAATTTATTTTATGTGTCAGACTTTGCAGTGAGCAAGCTGACCATTGAGGGCAGTGCCTCATTTAACAAGAAAAAAAAAAGCTGGCCCTTTATGATGTGAATGGCTGATAGGTGACAGATTCTCTGCACAGTGTTTTATTGTTATTTATTTGGGTGTTTGTGTTTTACTTAATTGTATATTATTATTATTACCACAACAATATGTAAAAAGATACAACAAATAAAATGTGAAAAGCTAGTAGCCCCTATCTACTGAATGCTCCTCTTTAGAAAGTCTACGTTTTACTAGTTTCACATTTATTTTCATTTATAAGCACAAATACACATATATACACACATCCATTTCTTTCTCTTTTTTTTTTTTGTTACATATCCCCCCCTTTCTGCTTGTTCTTGCTGTGTTCATTTGTGTGTGTGTGTGTGTGTTCTTCTGTGTCTGCTCTGTCTCCCCCCGTTACGGCGACACGCCGAGTCAGTTCACCACATAGGCAGCTTGCCCTGCGTGTGGGTGGCTCTGCTCTGTTCGCGGGTGACTTTGCCCTGCCCATGGCGGCTTTGCCCTGCCCACGGCGGCTCTGGCCCGCCCACAGCGGCTTGCCCTCTCAAGGCAGTCTGCCCACTCGGAGAGGTCCCTGGGAACTGAACCCGGGGCCTCCCATGTGGTGAACCGGCGCCCTATCCACTGGGCTACAGCCGGTCCCCACATCCATTTATTTCTACTTAATATTTCTTGGCTGCCATTCTACTTAAGTTCATATATAGCTCCTGCTTTCTTTTAAATGCCCCTTTCCTCACTAGATAATCTATTCTCTTTATGTACCATAATTTATTTACTCAGTCTTCTATTGATTAGTATTTAAATTGTTTCCAATTTTTGTTAAGACAAACCATGCTGCAATACATTTATATATGCCTCATCTCCCATTGGAGGGTAATCACATATAGAATAAATACTAAAGAGAAAAATTGCTGGATCAGAGTTATTTGCATATGTGTGGATTTTTGGTCTATGTTTTAGGTATTACCAAATTACTTTCCATTGAATTCTACTGATTCATCCTTCATGAAAAATAAATGTCTGTCTGCTCTGCTGTGATCAAATACCTACCTATCATCTCTCAATCTATCTCATCTTTCTATTATTTTGACCACTCAAGTAAGTGAAAAATTGTTTCTCAATTGCCTTATTTATTTTCAGTTCCATTATTAAAAGGGACTTTGAGCATCTTTTCATAAGTTTGAGAAACGAGGAGTTGATTTTTATTTTCTGTTAAACATGTTTAACACACACATACACACATATAATTTATAATTTGGGTATATTATCTAATTTGTAAGACTAATATATATTAAAGAAATTATTACTGTGATGTAATAAAGTTACATATTTTTCTAATGTGAAATTGACCTTTGATTTGTACATAGTTTGGTTTTTTGATTATGAGGATTTTTATGTGTGTAGTGTTATCTAGCTTTTTCATTATGCCTAAATTATGAAGTATACTTTGTAAGCCATTCCCACTTTAGGATTACATCACATTTTCTGCTAGTTCTTTTATCATTTTGTTTAATTCCATTAAAATATCTTATTTAACTCAAAATTATTTTGATTCAAGATATGAAGTAATGATCCAAATTTACTCTTTTTCCCATTGGATACCCAACAATATTAAATGAATTACTGATCATTTCACAATGTTTTAGAATACCTGTAATGATATATTATATACTAATATTCATGGAACTATTGCTGGACTTTGTATTAAGTCTCCCTGATGATTCTGCCTATCAATAAAGTAATTGTACCAAGTATTAGCATTATCGCATTGGACCTAGTTTGTGTGTCTCCCCAGATTGATTCCTTTTTACTCGGCTCTTGATTTCTTGCTAAATGGAGAGCCCTAGCTGCCACAGTAGTTCCCAAAGTTCTTGAAACTTCTGACTGCCTTACCATTCCTCAAGTTGAGGACTGGGCCCTGCCATGCCCATCCAAATCACTTAACCATTAAGTACCTTGAGCGTTGCCAGAGCCCTCTTCCTACCTGGCAGGGCCTGATGAGCTTCTGGGGACTCACACTCCTTCTAAAGCTATACTAGGATCTGATGGAAATGGGGAAATGGATGTTAGTTGGATCAGGAGATCAAAAACAGCCTTAACCCAGAGGCCTGGGTTTTTTGCCTGTAAGTGACCCAGGCTCATCAGTGTCCAGCCTATTACCTCCCTATAGTCACTGCTGCTGTAAGCCTCACTTTCCTGCCATGGTCCACTCAGCCTTTCACCTTTACCATTGCACTTTTGCTGCCACCAAATTCAGCCCTACCAAAGTGAAAAGCAGTGGCCATAGCAATAAGCAAGCATACACTTCTCCTATCAACCTCAGCCTGAATGCGAATGGCCTCTTGAAGAAGAAAGCCATTACTTCCTTGATGCATTCTCTGTATGGACTGGGCCTGGGTAGCCACCT
The DNA here is from genome assembly GCA_004027955.1 of Chaetophractus vellerosus. NCBI lineage: Eukaryota > Metazoa > Chordata > Mammalia > Cingulata > Chlamyphoridae > Chaetophractus > Chaetophractus vellerosus. The sequence goes on along the minus strand of PVKH010029412.1, from coordinate 69 downwards.
GTGACCACGGCAACAGCAGCAGCCATCCCAGCCACCACTAACACTGTCACCACCACCACCGCAGCAGCA
>PVKH010029411.1:0-12662 GCA_004027955.1 Chaetophractus vellerosus | reverse complement strand
GTGACTGACTGCATGAGATTTCACTAACAAATAAGGTAAACTGTGCACATCTTCCTGAAACAAATAAAAACCACTCTTTCAATTGACAAAGTGTATTAAGATAAGAGACATATTAAATAAAAGGGAAGCCCAAATCATCTTTATTTTAGTCTATTTGAAATTATTACCTGATCCATCAGGAACATGTTCTTGCCTCCCCTGCCATTAAGGACATAAAGCACATTTTCTGAATAAGCCTTAGTCCATAAATGTTCATACTAGTAACTTTGAAAAAGTTTTCAAAGTCTTACCAGAGTAAGAGGGAGAGTTCTGGAGGGAGGAAAAAATGGCAGGTACCAGCAGGGACAGCTACATACAGCTCTTCTAAATGGGTGGCCCCTCCCCAGACCAGGTTCCCACACCACCTGTTTGGGCATTTCAGTTAAGATGTATAACACAATGATTTTTTTCAGCTGTGTACTTTAGGGAACCAAAAAAAGTCTTGTAGTTTTATTTGATGTTTTATGTAAATCATAGGACTAGGCAAGGAAAAAAAACAAGACAATCATATTTGGCAGAACAGCCAAATTGTGTGTTAATGTTACGGCATCCTCTAAGCAGCCCCCGAGCAGCCAGTGCTGCCCCCAGACATGGCGTGTATTATGCCCTGCCATCTTGGTCATACACTGGGCTCTTCCTGTATCTTTCACTGAGCTATGCCTGAGTAGATCATCATCTTTGATACAGATTAGTGTGGAAAACTGCATACCTTTAGAAGCTATTTATTAGAACTTGCTACTTCAGGTGCCAGAGCAGGGGTTGGTCTTAACCTTTTTGTTCCACAGACCCCTTTGCCAGTCAGGTGAAATAAATACTACTGAAATTTATTTATTGCATATTTTTATAAGTGAAGGAAATGCTAGATTTCAGTTAGAGATCAGAGAAAATAAATATAATAAGTTGATTTTTTTCAATTCAAGTTCATGGACCCCCTGAAATCTTTCTATAGACCCCTTAGGCGTCCGTGGACTCCTGGTTAAGAAGTCCTATGCTAGAGATTTTATGGAAACCCTGACAAACAATTCATCTCTGTGGCCCAGGTAAATTATTTCTGGCTTCATTATAATTGTTTCTGGCCAAGTTAACAAGTAGCTCTAAACACTTGCATCATTTTGTCTTTCTTAACACAGTTTGGACACCCCCGACTAAGCTCTGATGCTACGCCTAAGGCACTCAGTTGAGTCCACTGGCTTGGGGCTAGAATCTGGGGCTTTAGTCAGGTGAATAAGAGGTGCTGCCATTTGATTGTGTGCATACAAAATGGCAGCTGCAAAGTCTTGGTTACTAATAGGTAGTATGTATTTCAATTGCCCCTAAATTACTCCTTCTCTGGGTTTATTTTCCTGGGGGAGTGGGAATTGTGTGATGAGTATATAGTACCAATTTTTTAAAAGACAAATCAACTTTAAAGATACAAAATGCTAATTTTAAGAAAAAATTGTGAATTAAAAAAAAAGGTCTTCAAGAAGCTGCTGTGAGGACTGTGCATACTTACTTTACAGTAAGGGGAAAGAAACACACAGCTCTATCTTAAGGAAAAACGAAGGGCAACAGATCATTCTATTGCTTAGTCTGGCAATGCAATGAAAATTGTCATGTGCTAATGTTATTAAGGGTTTTAGTTTTTGCCACTGGGTATTCTGGGACTCATTTAGGGATCACAAGGGTTAATGGTTCTTCGTCAGCTTGCAAGGTCTATCCACCTGTAAAAACGACAGAAAGTTAATTAGGTGAGATCAGCTGAAACCCCCGTTCAGGTTTCTGACTCACTTGATTTTGTGAGAAGCCAACGAGTTGACATATTCTGCCTCTGAAGGAGCCAAAATGAGCAGGCTGCTCCCATGGCAGCCAATCCGGGCAGTTCTTCCAATTCGGTGGATATATTCTGCAGGTGAAGATGGAGCGTTGTACTAAAAAGAGTAACAAAAATAAAGGCACCCATAGATCAAGGGATTGCCATTAATTGGAAGTGCAATACCCCTCACCTGCCTCCAGGTATCCCAAGAATTAAATCCTGGTGCTATGGTTACCCTAACACAATCAAAAGAAGAAGTCACTCAACCCTGAAACTCCTGGCTTCATTGGAAATAACAAGGCTCTGACATGCAAATATGAACAGTGGCCAAGATTCAGATAAATGAGATGTCTTCTTGTCCCAATAACTCCTTTTTAATTTTATTTCTCTACAGGTCTCTTCATTTTCGTATTTGCATCTTTTCACTGAGGTGACTGTGCAAGGATGAAAATGCAGACAGGTGGGGCTAAATTTCTCCAGGATGACCACACGACTGTGGCCTACTTCCCTGGTAGACAAAGCAGTAGGAATGAGGCAATAGAGGACACTGGACAGTAGAAGGGTGAAGAGGACTGATCTCTGCTGCTGGGCCTCCAAGAGTAGGCCCCAGAACTAATCCCCACCAGTTAGTGGCAGTTCCATTCAGCCTCAAATGAGTTGAGTTGCAGGGCAGTTGAGAGGCAGGGACATGCTTCTGCTCCCATGGAAAGCATTCCTGATGCAGGGAAACAGGCAGACTCTATAACTCTGCAGAATGGATTGTGCATTGCATTTTATGTTACCTATAGCAACAACCTTGTCATCATTAAAGCTGATTGACCATATATACATTCTTTTTTTTTTCCTTTGCTGCTACATGAATCAAAGATCAGAGGGCTAAGATGAATGTAATATATGGGAAGGTAGGCATATTAAACTAATCAACATTCACAATGTAGAAAGGCTCTAAATGATCAATTTTGTGTGCCTGGCCTCCCATATATTAAAATTATTCTTGCCTTCTTATCTTCAATTTGCTCTGTGGCCAGCAGGAAAGAACAATGCCTTTAGTCTCAAAACGATCATCTGTGGTGAGCAGATATGTTTTTTTACCCAGTGACAGACATGCAATTCCACTAAAACGTGAATAAACCATGACTCACGTAAACAGGGCACGTGCCTCCTGGCCCCCACATGGATGGGGCTTAAAAATACCATTCTGCAGACTAATGAAAAGAAAAAACAAAACTAAAACCACCAGACTCTAGTGCTAACACCTGTACCCTCTGGCAAAGCGTCTAGAGGCTAGAGGTATATGTAAGATGCTGTCAGGAACTTAATTGCTCCCTGCAGGTCAATGTACATGGACACAGCTCTCAGGACAGCTGAGCTATCTCCTTCTGGACACAATGAGGCCTCCCAGGGGCCTGGGTAATTCCCGTTATTTTCAGATTGTTGAAACTTTGGTTTATGACATGCATTAGTCTGAGAGCGAGAGAGCCTGCCAACCTTCCTTATGTGATTGCACATTCTGGCTGTTTTACTGCAGTAGTTTGGTGGGCTGGGTAAAGGAGGGATGTCAGGAGAATTGTGCAGATAAGGCTGTGGTTACCAGGGCAAAACCCAAGAGGGTAATAATACCTATTCTACTTAAAGCCAAGACTCATAATCATATATATTCCTGCCTTGAGCTTACATCTTAACAGTTAAGAAATTACCTGTACAATCCATGTGACATGAGGGAGATCTAAGCCCCGAGCTGCAACATCCTTCAAAACAGAAAAGAATATCGTTTTAGGACTAAATTTCTAAAAAATTTTTGGGTCATGGATCCCTTTGATAATCTAATGAAAATTATGGGGTTCAGCTCCCCAAAATGCACAAGTAGACACTATATTGCATATAGTTGCAAAGGTTCATGGTCCCACTGAAGTCCATTTATGGTTAAAAACTGATTTAGGGGAACTGATTTGTTGGAAGAACATAATATGCAGGTCAGGAAAGGCTACATTTGGGATGGTCTTCTACCTAAGAACTTAAAACAGTAATTTATTTGTTGTGTCATGTAAGAATTCTGAAAACTTCTAGCATGCTTTACTACTACTTTACATTTTAGCTGAAAACCACTTCATGATGAATGCATTCATGAATTATTATCCCCAATCATTGCCTATCAGAAATGACATGGCTTTGAGGCTTGCTTCTAGAAGATGACCCCTCAAAGTATTCAGCTGCAGAGATGGGGGTCAAGTGATGCACGCACTGTCTCTTCTGACAGCTAAATTAGAATGCAGGCCAAACCTGTAAATCGCCTCAAAGATTTAACTGGAGAGTTGAAAAACTATAAAAGCAGGAGTTTTTTTTTTTTGTTTTTGTTTTTTACTTTTCCTCAGCTGACTGCCACCTGTCAACTCTGCTCTTTCAGAGAACAGAAAATGGGAATCTACCAGTCTTTAGCATTAAATATACACTCAGCATTCATCTTCAAGCATAATGGTCACAGCAAGAATAGCCACAGTCAACATTTATGGAGTACTTACCACTCAGACACTGTGCTACGCATTTTACCAGGCCTTCTCTGGACTATTCTTTAAAACAATTAACTCATTGCAATAAGCACTAGTATTACTCCCACTTGACAGATGAGGAAACCAAGGTTCAGCTAGATAAAGCAATTTGTCCAGGGACATGAGGTTAATAGGTGGAGGTGGCCTTCAAATGCAGGTCTGCTTTACTTTTCTAAGTACATTTTATTCTAGACTGCAGTCCACCAACAGAAATGATCCTGTATCTCTCATACACTATTAGTGGGAATGCAAAATAGTCAAACCCTTTATGGAGGGGAAATTGGCAATATCTAGCAAAATGACACACACATTTAAACAATGAACCAAAACAATCTCACTTCAAAGATGCACTGGCAAAAATATAAAATGATATATGTACAAGGCTTTAGCACTGTTTGTCATTGCAATTCTGGAGATAGCCCCAAAGTCCATTAGCAGGAGACAGGTTGAATAAAATACACCATATCCATATAATAGAGTATTATATAGCTATAAAAGGAATGAAAATGTCTATGCACTGATATGGAGAATCCCTAGGATATATTTTAGGTGTGTATAGTGTGCTCCTGTGTAAGAAATAGGGAAATACAAATATATCTGTTTATATTTCAAAAAGAAATAATAGAGGGATAAACCCCAAAGCTTACAAAAATAGACTTGGGGGGAACGGGGTGGCAAGGATGGAAGATGGGCATCCCTTAATGGACATTCGTAAAGTTTAAAAAAAATTTTTTTCTCTGAGTTTATTAATTCTGCTTAAATCAGACTTAGAAAACACCTTCAATCCTGTTCCTTCTTTCATACATCTGTAAAATAGGGAGAAAAATAGTACCTGCCTCATAGGGTCATTGTTCCAATTAAAAAAGTTCATCTATATAATGGAATACTACCTGATACAAGCTAAACATACAATTTTTAGATATCTATAATTTTGATTCTGAGACTATATATTTTGACATAAATGAAAACAAAATAAAATTTTAAAAAGCACAGCAAGTTCAAAAAACTGAAAACAAATTAGTCAACTGTATTCAGGTCAGTAGCATTATCATCACACAGGGAAGAATTATTTCAGGTGACTTTAAAACAATTATTTCAAGTGACTTTTTAAGAGTCCTCTTTATCCTAAGGACAAAGGAACTATGAAGAAATTTTAAACTGTATTTGGTGAACCTGTTGTCCATGGTAACAATGGCATTTTTTTAAAAAACCATTACATATATTTTAAGATAGAGGAAATCTTATTAAAGCAATTATATTAAAGTTATTAGGAACAAAGACTTTCAGCATAAAAGAGATTCAGATATAAAATCATAAAATTTAAGTAAGACCCAACAATTATGGATTTGAATTGGAAATAGTAATATCAACTCATTTTTTTTCTTTTTTTTCTTTTTTTTTTAAAGATTTATTTATTTTATTACATATCTCCCCTCCCCCCCCACTGCGGCAACGCGCCGGAGACTGGTCACTGCGCAGGCGCGGCTTTCCCCGCTTGTGGGTGGCTTCTGCTTCCATTCAAGGGCCAGCTCTCAGTTCGCGGGTGGCTGACTGCGCTCCATTCGCGGGCGACCTGCCCTGCCCGTGGCGGCTTTTGCCCTGCCCGTGGCAGCTTTTTGCCCTGCCCACGGCGGCTCTGGCCCACCCATGGCGGCTTGCCATTCTCAAGGCGGTCTGCCCGCTAGGAGAGGTCCCCGGGAACTGAACCCGGGGCCTCCCATGTGGTATGCCGGCACCCTATCCACTGGGCTATCCAGCTGGCCCCTCATTTTTTTTTTCTTAAAAAAAAAATCCATTTCCCAGCTCTTCTACTGAAAAGATCTAGAAACAATGTCAGCCTAGTAGCAATGAATACCCCTAGCATCCAGATTGTTGTCTCTAAATTCCATTTCCTATTCAATGGAAGCAGGGTCTACAGCAAGAAAAATTTGTAAGATATATTTTCATACACATACATATATATATTTCGGATATATTTTGTTGGCAAGGAAGCCAACAAAGATCAATGGGAATCCTATTAAAATAAGCCAGGAGTCAACCTGAGAGGTTACCCACTGGCCAAAGAAAGAATAATTTGAACAAAAAAGAATAATGACTGGAATGGATTAAAACACATCATGTGATGATTATGATAACTCACTATCCCTCAAAGGGAAAAAAATCCTCATTGTGCAGTTTGGAGGATGTATGTTAGGGCACCAGCTTATTCTTCTAAAAACTGATAAATAAAGGGAAAGAATCAAGTCTTTCCCCTACTTTCCCTGTACAGACTATATTTTAGGGTAATCAAACAAATGAAGATGGAAAGGTCGTCTTTAGAGAAGAATTATAGATATTAAATATAGGAGGAATGGTAGAAATAGATAAACTACCATTTTATAACCCTTAATGGAATAATGAATCTGAGCAGCTATTAATGGCTGCTAAAACCAACGGAAGAAAGACTGATGAGAAATTTTTAAGGGTTGATCAGGTTGACACCACCTGAACTCACTGATTCATCTTAATATCACCAAAAGTGAGACGATCAGCTGTCACACAACAGGAAGTACAGAGTATCACCTATGACATATTCTTCCAAAAAATCTTGTCCTATTGACCTGGCTTCTTCAACAACAAAAAATATTCAAAGGTAAAAAAAGGAGGGATAACAAAAGCAAAAATGAAACAAAAACATTACATAGATGGACAGATCAATGTATAGATAGGTCAACAGACTGCTTTCTCTTTTTTCCTCTATATGCACATAAATGTTTTTCTGAACCATCTCAAGTTAAACTGCATATATTATGATATTTCACTCCTAAATATTTTAGCATGTATCTCTTAGGTCAAAGGATATTCTTCTACATAACCACAATAATATTACCACACCTAAGTAATGTAACACGTTACTTTCTAATAAACAGCCCATATTCAAATTTTTTTCCAATTGTTCCTAAAATGTCTTTTACAGTTGTTTGTTCTTTCCCAATCTAGGATCGAATCATACATCATGCCTCTTTAGACTTCTGTAATCTAGGTACCTCATTCACTCATTCAGTCATGTCAGATAGTCAATTCATCAGTCAACTCAGTCTTCTATAACTGTCAGTTTTGAAGGTGACTTGAGGAATATCCCATAATATGGATTTGTCTAATTGTCTGCACATGGTAAGATTTAGGTTAAGCATTTTGACAGGAACATGATATAGGGTGGCGTGTACTTGTCACTGCATCATGTCAGGAAGTACACTAGGACAGTTTCCACCAGGTCTCTCTACTTGTGAAGGTACAAGTAGAGAGACTTGTACCTTCACAAGTAGAGAATTAATAAATAATTTGGAAATTAATAAATAATTTGGAAAGTAAAACTTTAAGACTTCTTTTTTTCCCAAAACCTTTCACCCAAACGTTTTAGCATTTACTGATGCTCTTTGTCCACATCAACTATTATCTCGAGGGCTACAAAGCGATGACTTTCTAAGCCTATCCTTCCTTCCACTGAATAGCTGGCATTCTTCTCTAAAGAAGCTTTCTCCTGATACTTTAAAACCTATGTATTATGTACACACTTTTCCAAAAACCAATAATCCCATACAAAGCCTTAATAGAAGCATGTTAAAATAATCACTCCTTGCATCACCCAGGGTCAGAGGCCGAACTCTGGGAATCACTGTTCCACTGGCACTCTAACTCACCCACAAGGACCACTGAAGATAAGTCTCCTTCACTCTGGCTACACCTGAGATTTGCTGGTTTCCTCTGAATGGTGGCAAAGCTAAATTTATTAAGTGTGTAAGTAGAAGTTTAATGTACTAAAAGTGTATCAACCACCCCTGAAGTGTTTTCAGAGCAGCTGCCACATGCCCTGAGAAGCTGGAGGCTGATGCCTTTGAGAACACAATTTAGAGTTCAGCATTATCTAAAGTAGAGTGGGAACTGTTTTCTATACTAACCAACAGCTGAAGTCTTTAGAAAAACTGACGGGTTCCTAATTCTGCTAAGTTCTAGTTAAGAAATGATTTATGTGCTCAGCAGTGGAGGATGCATGTAGACAATGGGCTACCTGAACTTTACAGACAGGCTTTGTAAAAAATATAATGCTCATCAGTTTAATAAATTCAACCAAGAAACACAGATAAGATTGTAAAATAGAAAATCACTCTGAGTACAAACATGCTGAAAGAGTGATTTATAAAGAATGCCAGGAGCCTCCCACTGTAATCGTTCAAGGTTCCCATTTCCTGCTTGGGTTCTCTAGCTAAGGACAACTGCATGAAACACAATCTCTTCTCCTGCCTCCCCGACTTCTTGTGTTGGTGGGGTAACCTTACTGACAGCAACCACTGCCCACTCCTCTTGTTTTCTCGGTCTAGATTTAGTCCAGCTATTTCTTCAAATACTTCTATTATCAAACTAGGTTATCACAGAGAATGGGAAAAAAGTAATAACATTTTTGGTCTAGGAATGAAAAGAACTGGACTACTCACCTTAGCACAACTTACTAGCCATAAAATCTGCGCAAGTCAATGCAGCTCTCTGAACCTCAGTTTACTCATCTATAAAATGGCTTTAAGATCCACCCTATTTAACTCAAGGGATTGTTTTAACGATCAAACAAGACAGTGGATGTGAAAAGTGTTTGGGAAATTATAAATCTCAATGTGACAATTCACGATGAAATAAAAATTGGTATGGTGGCAATTAGGCAGTGATTTAAATGCCTCTTAAATCTCTTCCTGCCATCATACCCCACTCACTTGCTCCTGGGCAGAGTACAGCAGAGAAGCAGATCACTCTATCTTCCTGAAATGCTGTCAGCCAGCCGCACAGACTGACATGAAATTGTGACCTGCCCAAAGATTCAGCAAAGGCTTCAGTTTTCTGCCTACTCTTAGAACTTAGATGCAGCCAATTTTATTCCTTCAACCTAATTAGGGCAAAAGAATTGCTAAAGTCAGTTCTGAAAGACACTCAACAGTGAGGCCTTAAAGGCCCTAGGCTTGACAATTGGCTGCCTCCATGAGACCTAGGAGTACAGATGGAAGGCAGCTTGCTCAGGTGCCAGCCTGTCAGTTGGATTAAAATGACTCATTTATTTACCCAAGAACCTCACAAAGTGCTTTTACTAACAGGGAGAGGGGGCCTGCCGGCTCTCTGAGCAAGGGACACAGCAAACTCGCCTCTGACGCCTTCCCGGCCTGCCAAAAGTCATTATTGCTGTGTGTGGAAAGCCATCAGCAGGGTACAGGCCCCCGTTGTCCGGGTGACAGATTGGGCTGCGTAATCAGAGGAGGAAGGAGAGAGTGCAGAAGCTGTCAGAGGCGAGAGTTCTTGGCTGGAGCCACCAAAAAACTGGCAACATGAGTTAGCGTGACTGAGTAAACAGCAAACAATGTCCAAATGATCTTTCCATTAACACAAATGAAATAAAATGGAGAAAGATAAACTTTACCTAAAAAGCACACTCCAGAGAAAAGCAAGGAAGTCTAAATTTGTTTTGGGTGGGGAAATGACATTCTTCTGACTCTTATGGCCTTATCTCCTTTGTCTTCTAGCCTCCTGGCATGGTGGAAATTCCCCAGGAGGAGAGGAAATTAAGAACAGCACAAACATAACAGTGTGTTTCAAGCAAAACACGAAACAAAACAGAACAAAAAATTAACAAGGTAGAGGAAAGCAGCACAGGTGATTTCGGTATCTTCTGAAAAAGTTTGTGCTGGACAACCAAGAAGATATATTCCAATAAATGATCAATCAACAAGACCTAGATAGAACTAGAATTGTCTCTACTTTCTGGCAAAAAAGTTATTTTACTTAATTTATCTAGGGACAACCCGAGAGAGACACATATACCAACAGAAAACATAATACCAGACTTAAAACCAGAGGTCGTTTGGAAATACCATTTTCTAATCACTCAGTAGTAGTTCTCTTTATCAATTCACACATATGAAAAATGAAATTAAAAACCATTTTTCCTCCTTTGGCTTAGGGTGACTTCCTCACCATAAGTAGGAGGAATTATTATTTTGTAGATGATTCCATATTTTATATCTTATTCTTTTGATTTCTTAATTCCATTTGGGAACATGGGCTTTGAACTTTCAAATGGTTCCTTCCTGTTAATCCCTTCTCCCCACATAACTTGTTCCCCCGCCAATATTTAGTTTTCCAGAGGACACAAAATTACATTTAAAATGTGTGAAAACTTTTCTTCTTTCCCAAACTGTTATCTCTTGTTCTTTATCTCTGCCTAGACTTCATCTTACCATGGCCAAACATTTATTGAACACCCACGATATACAAAGCCATGTATCAAGTCCTGAGAGAGTTGCATGAAATTATAAAGGTACGTGCTTTTAAGACACATACTTTAAGAAGAAAGAGGGGCCGGCTGTAGCCCAGTGGATAGGGTGCCGGTTCACCACATGGGAGGCCCTGGGTTCGGTTTCTGGGGCCTCTCTGAGCGGGCAGTCCACCTTGAGAGGGCAAGCCGCCGTGGGCAGGGCAAAAAGCCGCCGTGGGCAGGGCAAATCGCCCGCGAACAGAGCAGAACCACCCGTGAGCGGGGCAAGCCGCCTGCGCGGTGAGCTGACTCGGCCCGTCGCCACAACAGGGGGAGACAAAGCAGACACAGAAGAACGCAAAAATGAACACAGCAGGACAAGCAGAAAGGGGGGATATGTTAAAAAAAAATGATGAAAGAAAACACACACACAATCTTAACTGCTACTAATAAGAGAAAAGGTAGCAGGAAGAAAATGGGGTAGAAGAGGGAAACAATTTTTAACAGTAGACAATGTAATTATGGGTTTTTATGAGGTTATACCACAATTCCCAAATTTTTATACAGACATTCAGTCTTCCGGCCTTGTTGAAAGATCTTGGATGAGAAATCAGAATGACAAAAGGAATGGTATAAAGGGGGAAAAAAAACCCATATAACAATTAACAACATAATTCTTTTTTATCAAAAGAAGCCAGTTCTCCATCTGCCTTGTTCTGACGTGGCCCTCATTCATTAACACTAAGGAGGCTCCTGGAGAGCATTCAGATAGCCTGGCAAGCAACAGGCTGCTTAAAAGGAAGCAGAGTGACAATATCTCCCCCTAACCCAGGCATGATCTATTACAGCGTGTTGGACGTGCCCTGCAGCTCTCAGATGCCAGAGCACCAGGCTAAAGCAAACAAATATGAAGAATTAACAGGAACCCTGAAAGAGTGAATGAATAACTTCTCATCACTAGGGAACCTGTGCTCATGTCTTGGCTTAGGAATGGCAAGAAATGAGCCCCTACCCAGCTCTTCTCTAGCATCTTCACTGCATAGTAAAGAAAAGATGAGAGTGTGGCACAGGATAAACATACTGGAAATGACCTAGACACACAAATGAACATGGTACCAAGAGGTTTTAGAGATATCAGATTGTGGGCAAGAGATCCAGAGGACAGAGGGGTGGAGGGTGCTGTGCTTTGTCAAGTTAATGGCATTCTTTGTATAGCTGATATCACTTGAATGCAGGTACCAGACAGCCAGAATAAGGAAAATGGGACATATGTTTTTGACCCCACTGAGAATTATGATGCAGAAAGATTGATCTTTTGTTTTATGTAGAGTTACTTAAAAAAAAACAAAAACAAAAAAAACTGAACTTCTGACTTGGAGTTTTCTTTGAGACTGATAGTTAGTTCACCCATGTCTATAAAGCAGGACATTTGCATAATAGGAAACTTGGCAATTTCCCAGAGAAAAACCCAGCATCTTATGAGTTAAAAATAAAACATTTTATTCCTAACTTAACCCAAACTCCAAAATAAAGGTTCCTATTGCTTTGTTCAATACAATCTATGACTTTCACTCCCCAGATAACACCCTCTCCATATAAAAAAGTGAAATGATTCCCAAAGAGCAAATATATTAATCTCAGCTGCCACCCCCCCTCAGTCTTTAAGAAAAAGCATACACTGATAGTTCTCAACACTGAGTTTCTTGGGTTCCATCTATCCACCCATTCAATTCACAAATATTAAGTACTATTCTGCATCCACTCTGTGGTAGATACTGGGATGAAGGTGTGAACAAAAGACAGTTCCTGGGACCGGCTCGATAGCCCAGTGGATAGGGCGCCGGCATACCACATGGGAGGCCCCGGGTTCAATTCCCGGGGACCTCTCCTAGCGGGCAGACCGCCTTGAGAATGGCAAGCCGCCATGGGTGGGCCGGAGCCGCCGTGGGCAGGGCAAGAAGCTGCCACGGACAGGGCAAGAGCCGCCACGGGCAGGGCAGGTCGCCCGCGG
>PVKH010029410.1:0-12668 GCA_004027955.1 Chaetophractus vellerosus | reverse complement strand
CGGGCAGGGCAGGTCGCCCGCGGATGGAGCGCAGACAGCCACCCGCGAACTGAAAGCCGGCCGTGAACGGACGCAGAGACCGCCCACAAGCGGGGAAAGCCGCGCCTGCGCAGTGACCACTCTCGGCGCATCGCCACAGCGGGGGGAAGGGGAGATATGTAATAAAATAAGTAAATCTTAAAAAAAAAAAAAAAGACTGTCTTTCAAAATGAGGGAGAGATCAAAACATTCCCAGAGAAGCAGAAGCTGAAGGAGTTCATCACCACTAGACCTGCCCTACAAGTAATGCTAAAGGGAGTCTTTCAGGCAGAAAGGAAGGAACACTAGACAGTGGATCAAAGCAGCATAAAGAAATAAAGACCTCCAGTATAGGTAACCATGTAAAAAAATATACAATGCCAGTACTATTGTATTGTGTTTTTGATATATAACTCCACTTTTTACTTCCTACAAGTCCTAAAATGCAAATGCATAAAAAGTAATAATAGATCCATGGTTTTGGATGTAAAATATATAAAGATAAAATTTGTAAAAAGTACAACAAAAAGGTGGGGGGATAATGGGGTATAGAAAGAGTGTATGTGATTGTTATTGAAGTTAAATGATATCAAATCAAACAAATTCCTAGAAGCACAAAAACTACCTACACTGCTTCAGGGAGGAATAATTTCAACTCACCAATAACAAGGAAATTGAATCAGTAATCAAAAGCCTCTCAAGAAAGAAATGCCCATACAGACCGCCTTGAGAATGGCAAGCCGCCATGGGCGGGCCGGAGCCGCCGTGGGCAGGGCAAGAAGCTGCCACGGACAGGGCAAGAGCCGCCACGGGCAGGGCAGGTCGCCCGCGGATGGAGCGCAGCCAGCCACCCACGAACTGAAGCAAGCGCCGGCTGTGAACGGACGCAGAGACCGCCCACAAGTGGGGAAAGCCACGCCTGCGCAGTTACCACTCTCGGTGCGTCGCCGCAGCGGGGGGATGGGGAGATATGTAATAAAAATAAATAAATCTTTAAAAAAAAAAAGAAAGAAATGTCCATAGATGGAAGGCCTCGGTGATAAATTTTACCAAACGTTCCAAGAAGAATTAATACCAATCCTGCCCAAACTTTTCTAAAAAATTGAAGTGAACCCTTCTTATTCTTTTATTTTTTAAGATTTTTATTTTTATTTATTTATCCCTCCCCCCCTTGCTGCTTGTGCTCACTGTGTCCATTTGCTTTGTGTTTTTCTATGTCTGCTTGTTTCCCTTTGTTGTGTCATCTTGCTGCATCAGCTCAGTGTGCTGCACAGGCTGTCAGCTCACCATGCCATGCGGGCCAGCTTGCAAACCTTTTTAAAGATTTTTATTTTGCTATGCTTTATGGTGCTATGCTGCATCAGCTCATTGCATGGGCTGGCTTGCCTTCACCAGGAGGCCCCAGGAATCAAACCCGGGGCTTCCCATATGGCAAACAGGAGCCCAACCAATTAAGCCACAGCTGCTTACTCATTCAATGGGGCCAACACCATCCTAATAGCAAAGCTGTATAAGGATACCACAAGGAAAGAAGATTACAGACCAATATCCCTTATGAATATAGATGCAAAAATCCTCAACAACATACCAGTGAACTGAAACCAACAGCGCATTAAAAAAATTATACACTATGATCAAGTGTGATTTACTCTAGGAATGTTAGGGTGGTTAAACAAAGAAACTTGTTTAATGTAATATACTACATTAATAGAAGTAATGAATAAAACCACATGATCATCACAATCAATGTAGAAAGGCATTTGAGAAATCCAGCATTGTTTCCTGATAAAAACTCTCAGAAAAACTTGGAATAAAAGGAAACTTCCACACCATGATAAAGAGAATTTTTTGTGATTGCTCACTTTATATGGGTCTCTATATCACTTTTGTTTTCTTTTCCTGTAGCCTCAGTTCAGGACCCGCCCTATACTATCTATTTTCCACAGCCCCCCTCCTTGGAGAACTCCACCAATTTCCATATTAGAAAAACATCATAGCCCTATGATTCTTTGTCTTGAAAATCCTGGTGCCTGAGACCTCTGAATGCTGGAAGATTTGCTCTACCTAGGCTTTGCTCAATACAAAGTAGAAGGGGCAAGAGAGGGTGCATGCTCTGGTCTGTGGAGTGAAAGTAATGGTGTCCTAGTTTCACCAGTGACAGCCACAGCTCATTTCCTCCTAAATTACTCAAGAGTAACATGTACCACACTGTAGCAAGTATAATTTTTTTCTAGTGTACAAAAACATCCAGTCTCAAGTAAAAAAGATATAACCCCATGTAGCAGTTTGATATTATTTATGAATTCCAAAAAAATGATATTAGATTATGTTTGTAAACTGGTCTGTTCCTCTGGGCATGATACCCCTTTGACTGTATTAAATTCAGAAGTTTCACTTTTACTTTATTAAATCAAGATTAAGGCTTTGATTTGACTGTGTCATTAGGGTATGCAGGGTTGAGTCCTTGCCCCTTTGGTGGGCTATACAAATGAATGCCTAATCAAGAACACAGAAGTAGATACACAGAGAAGATAAAGAGAGGATCCTGCATCCCCAGGAAGATAGATCAGTCTGACAGTTTATAGCTGACCTTGTGAAGAGAACAGAGCAGCTGAACTTGTAAAGAAATGAGCCCTCGGAGGAGAGAGGAGCCTTATGCCAGCCTACAGCTGAGATCAGAAGAAGCTGGAACCATGGAGCCGTAAGAGGAAAGAGGAAGGCTAAACCCTCACAGACATCACTTGCCATCTTGCATCAACAGACTTTTGGTGAGAAAGTACCTCTTATAGTACCTTGAGTTGAATTCTTTAGGGACTGTAACTGTAAGCCTCTACCCCAAATAAATATGCTTTATAAAAGCCAACAGATTTCTGGTACTTTGCATCAGCACCCCTTGGCTGACTAATCAGAATTTGTTGCCAAGAAGTGGGGTGGTGCTTTTGCAATTACCAAAATGCAGGAATGGTTTTATGAATGGGTAAGAGGTATTTTTATTTTTTTTTTTTTTTGAGGAATTGTGAGATGCTTGATAGAAAGGGCTTAGATTGCTTTGAAGAGACTGTTAGTAGGAATATGGACAATACAGAGACTTTTGATGAGACCTTAGAAGTAAATGATGAAACTATTATTGGAAACTGGAGGAAAGGCAATCCATGTTTTAAAGTCACAGAGAACTTAGCAAGATTGACTCCTGATGTTGTTTGGAAGGCAGAATTTGAAAACTATGAGCTTGGACATTTAACCAAGGAGATTTCCAAACTAAATGGGGAAAATGTAGCCTGGCTTCTCCTTGCAGCTTATAGCACAATGTTAGAGGAAAGAGATAAGCTCATAGCTGAACTTTTGGGCACGAAGAAAACAGAAACTAATTTTGGAAATTCCAAGCCTCTAGAAGTCAAGCCCCCAGTTGATAGTGCCCCATTTGAGGAACTAACTAAACATGGAACTTATAAGTCAGGATTGAAAATGCAATTATCTAGGAAACTTGTGGGAAGTGTTACTGTCTGATAGCTTGGACCCCTGCTTCCAGCATGCTAAACCAACAAGCTTTTTGAGAGAATTGTATGAACAAAACCACTGTCAGCCTGGACTAAAAGGGACATAGAGGGGAGAGATGGAAAGGAAATTGGCTTGAAGAGGAAAACCATGGAAGCTGAGATCTGGAATTAAGACATTTCCTTGGGCCAAGAGCGGAACCCCACTCATGTGTACAGAGAGGGTGAGTTTGCCCCAGCATTTGAAGAGGGTGGATGTTCCAGCCTGCTGTTCTAGGACAGTTTTGCTACCCAGGCTCCCGAAAGGTTGGGCCACATTCCCCCAAAGTTTAGGCAGAGTGAAGTCAACACTCTAGTGCTCTGAGAGGGGTGAATGTGCTCCCCATAGGTTGGGGAAAGTGTGGTCATCACCCCAATGTTCTTGGAGGGTGAAATCTGGAGCTTGGTCACCACCCAGATGCTTGATGAGGGTGGAACCAAGAAAATGGCTGTTGGGCTAGCCTGAGGAAGGGTGGGTCCCCATGAGGCCCCAGAGAGAAGAAACCATCATCTTGAGAATGACTCTCAGACTTTGAAATCGAATGAAGTATGCCCTGCAGGTTTTTGGAACTGTAGGGGACCAGTGACTCATGTTTCCCTTCTAATTTCTCCTTATGGTAATGCAAATGTTTATCTTTTGTCTATTTGTGTATTGGAAGCAGATAAATTGTTTTGTATGTGTCAGAGGTCTACAGACAGACGGGACTTTACTCTAAGACAAACTATTTTTATGAATAACTCTGATGTGATTTCGTACTCAGCATTGCTAACCAAAAGAATTTAAGGTTTTTTTTTGTTTAATATTGTAATTTCTTTTTTGGAATTCAGAGAGTGGAGTGTAGCAGTTAGATATTATTTATGAATCCCCCCCCCAAAAAAAAGACAGATTATGTTTGTAAACTGGTCTGTTCCTCTGGGTATGATACCCCTTTGACTGTATTAAATTCAGAGGTTTCACTTTTACTTTATTAAGTCAAGATTAGGGCTTTGATTTGGCCATGTCATTACAGCATGCAGGGTTGTGTCCCTGCCCCCTAGGTGGGCTACATAGATGGACACTCAATCAAGAACACAGAAGTAGATACGCAGAGATGATACACAGAGGATCCTATGGCCCTGGGAAGAGAGATCAGCCTGATAGTTTACAGCTGACCTTGTGAAGAGAACAGAGCAGCTGAGTCCAGAAAGAGACAGGTGCTGGGAAGAGAGATAAGCCTTATGCCAGGCTACAGCTAAGACTGGAAGAAGTTGGGACCATGGAGCCTAAAGAGGAAAGAGGAAGGCTGAACCCTTGCAGACATCACCTGCTATCTTGCATCAACACATGGCAACAAACTTTTGGTGAGAAAGTACCTCTTATGATACCTTGAACTGAACTCTTTAGGGCCTGTAACTGTAAGTAAGCTTCTACCCCAAATAAATACCCTTTTTAAAAGCCAACAGATTTCTAGAATGTTGCATTAGCACCCCTTGACTGACTAATTCACCCTGTATTAACATTTCTTTGAATCTTCTCTTTACAAAGTAATCACCCTGGGCAATTTGTCTCCTTTTTGATTTTGCTTTTATTTAAAGGGCCCCCAATTTATTCTGTTCCCTTTCTTCAATTTGTTATCAAGAGAATGAGGTCTCACTTCAATCCATCACATTATCAGTGAGTACTATTAGTTAACAATGACTGATGGATTTATTTAATGGTCAAAGTTAAAAAAGCATATTTTTGTAGTAACACAATCAGAAATTTCATCCTGAAAGAAACCTTCCCAAAATTTCAGTATTTAGGTCAAATGTCCTTATTCTGTACTCTCAGAGCATCCTCCATGCGTATCAATTTCCTCACTTGCAATGTTACATTGAATTATCTGTTTATGTATCATCTTCCCTACCAGACAGGAAGCACATGTAAGGCTGGACTGCGCATTACATGCATGAGATCCCAGAGTGTGCGCAATACGATGTTAACAGACTTTATGTTTTTAAATGTGGTTTTATAGATATACGTGCTTGGCAATGTTGGTTAAATAGGTTTCTTTACTGTAGGGCCTCTCAGAAACTTTCATACATTTATTTATTCATCAAGTATTTATTGAGTACATGCTTCATAAGCCACCATTTTGGACACTGGGGATTCAGTTGTGGGAAATAAGATGAAGACCTTGCTCTCATGAAATTTACATTTTAGCGGGAAAAGAGACAATAAATAAATAAACAGATTCATGATGTGTCATGAAATTAAGTATCACGAGGAGAAACAAAACCGGATAAAGAAATAGAGAATGATAGTCTGGGGTGGGGAAAGAGGAGAGTGATGGGCAGTGCTATTTTGTACAGGGTGGTGGTCAGGGGAGGCTTCTCTAATAAGGTGCAATTTTTTTTTTTTTTAAAGATTTATTTATTTTATTACATATCTCCCCTTCCCCCCACTGCGGCGATGCGCCGAGAGTGGACACTGCGCAGGCGCGGCTTTCCTCGCTTGTGGGCGGCTTCTGCTTCCGTCACGGCCGGCTTTCAGTTCGCGGGTGGCTGGCTGCGCTCCATTCGCGGGTGACCTGCCCTGCCCGTGGCGGCTCTTGCCATGTCCGTGGCAGCTTCTTGCCCTGCCCACGGCGGCTCTGGCCCGCCCATGGTGGCTTGCCATTCTCAAGGCGGTCTGCCCGCTAGGAGAGGTCCCCGGGAATCGAACCCGGGGCCTCCCATGTGGTATGCCGGCGCCCTATCCACTGGGCTATCGAGCCGGCCCCGGTGCAATTTTTATAGAAGCCTGAAGGAAGTGAGGAGGTGAGCCATGTAGATCTAGAGAAGGACAGTTTAAATTAAATACACAAGCCTTGAAACCAGAGTAAGCCTCGTGTGTTCCAGGAACTGGGGGGAAGCTGATGTGCCTGCAGTGGATTGATGGAGGGGGGAAAGTGATAGGAAAGAAGATGGGGTAGAAGTGGGAGGCAGAGAGGGGGAGCAGAAAGATAAGTCATATGTAGCTTTGAAGATCATGATAAGGACTTTGGCTTTTATACTGAGTTAGATGGGGATCTATTGATGGGCTTTGGGCAGAGGAGTGATGTATCTTGGGCTGTTATAAATGACAATAGACTGAAGGAGAGCAAGAACAAAAGTAGGGAAACCAGTTAGGAGGCTGGGCTAGTAATTTAGGAGAGAGATGTTGACAGCTTGACCCAAAGTGATACTAGTGGTGGGGAAAAGATGAGACAAAAATTTAAAATTAGGTAAGTGGTAACAGAATTTCATAATGGGTTCTATATAATGGTAAGAGAAAGGGAGGAGTCAAAGACTTTATGGTGAGTAACTGGAAGAATAAAGCTGCTGTTTACTGAGATAGGGAGGAGAGGATTGTGGGAGAAAAGCCATATGTCTTGAAGAAGCCGCCTCAGAAGTCCATATAGCTAGAAATGAGCCCCAGGGTCAAGGCACATTTAATGTGTTTGTATGCATTGTTAATAACCAAGAGGAATATAGTAGGCTGCACTTCTTACATTTTTTCCCCTCAGAGAACCTCTGCTTTATTTTATGTATTTAGCGTTTCATGGAACACACTTTGGAAATAAATATAATTGAACTGAATTAAAACAGAAGATGATATGAAAAGAACACATTTGAGGAATAGGCCATCATCGGTAAGTTTAATAATTACCAACATTTAAATATGCTATGGTTTTCAAAAAGACCCCACATGGGAGAGAAGAATTAGAAATTTATTTCTCATTTTGGTAAATTATAAATTAGTGAATATTACAAGATAAAAACCACAAATTTTAACAAATACATGAGAAGTTCTATATTCTAAAGAATACTGCCTCTTTTGAAGTAGTCCAGTTAGATGTTTAAATACTTATTTTAATGATGCTACAATTAGTCAAATTACATTTGAAACTGAAAATTGGATTATCCATTTTAGACATATTGGTTTGAGAATCCCTAGAGGTGGCCAAATGTCTTTTGAGGGTGGATTTTAACTTCTAAAATTGCTAAGTCATTCAGAGTCATGTTAGATATAAGTGGATGAACAAATTGGGCAATATTTTGTTGTTAAACATGAGTTGGGGCTATGTATTAGTCAGCCAAAGGGGTGCTTATGCAAAATACCAATAATCGGTTGATCTTTATAAAGGGTATTCATTTGGAGTAGAAGTCCACAGTTACCAGGCCATAAAGCATAAGTTTCTTCCCTCACCAAAGTCCATTGCCACGTGTTGGAACAAGACAGCTGCTGACGTTTGCCAGGGTTCAGGCTTCTTGGGTTCCTCTCTTCCTGGGGCTGTGTTTCTCTCCGGGCTTAGCTCCTCTGCTTCCTCCACAAGGTCAGCTGTAGACTATCAGGCGAACGGCTCACTTCTCTTCTCCTGAGGTGTTCTCTCCAACATCAGAACTGCTTCTCAAAATCTGCTCCCTCAGTCCTTTGCCTTGCCTTTTATATTCGATTCCCCCACCCACCAAGGGGTGGGGCTCAATGGCCAACTGATGTGGCCCAGTCAATGCCCTAATCATAACTTAATCATGCCCAGATTAACAGATCAGTTTACAAGCATGATTCAATATCAATTTTTGGAATTCATAATTACATCAAACTGCCAAACGGCTACAGTCTATGAAGATTGAATTTTCTGGTGGCTTTGAGGGCTATTCCAAAGAGGAATTTTTAAAAATGTTTGAACAATAGCTATATTCCTGGAATAAATGTTTCTTTTATGGTGACCACCTTTCATTTGGAGACATAAGCTTTGCTTTTGAAGTCTATATTATAGTCACAAACTCAAAGCCAAATGAATGATTTGAAAAATGAGGGAAAATATTAAAAATGTTAAAATTAGATTTCACTATGCTAACTATCCCCATCCACCCTTTCTCTCTTGTCTATAGTTTTGGATACAAAATTGCTATAGAATTAAAAATATCTTGATGTAAACAGGGTTTGAGCTTGCTCTCTCCTAATAATCTGGATGGAAGGAAGAAAGAGATTGGATTCTTCTAGTCGTACAGTTGGAGGAGGGCAGAAAAAAAGGAGTTTGCTGTAAAATCTATTTTAGACTAAGAAATTAATATACCAAATGGATCTGGCCTGGTGCCTGATGTTTACTGTTTTCCAACTGGGTGCAAACATGTCTGTGAATTCTTGGTGGGGAGCCAGCTGCTCTGTACTCATTCTGGTTGATTAAAATACTCTCGGTAGAGATTCTGTTCAGAATTGATCACTCTGTTTTTGCCTGCTGGGAAATGGAAGCTGCCAGGGCTTCTGAAGCTGAATGGAAAAATTATTCCATTGCAGCAAGGCTCTCTCAGATCAGAGGTTTCCAAACATGTCAAGGTTGGAGAGCCTTTCTGGATTGTTTCCCATGAGAAGGAACTCCAACCCATGGTTCATGGGAGATGCTTTGACCAAGCAAGGAAGTAACAAAGGAGATTAAGTACATCTATCTCAATCTAGGGATTTACTTGAACAACTAGAGATGCCTCACACAAAAGGAATTCTGGGGAAGAACTGGAAAGCCCTATGAGTTGCGTCTTGCCTGTTCCTTCAATAGAAGCATAGGAGGATTATATTGGATCCTTTCCATCAAGGAGGGGGCAGTGATTTGTAATCATTGAAATAGACACTCATTACGGTATAGATTTGCTTTCTCTGCTCACTGGGCTTCTGCAAACAACACTATTTGTAGATCACAGAAGGTCTTAAATACCATTTTGATGTTCTATATAAAATTTATTTTCATGAAGGAACTCATTTCATAGCAAAGGAAGTAAGGACATGTAAAAGAGGAAATGTTGTCTCCCTACTCCTTCCCTCACCCCCTATCCCCTACCATCAAATACATACATTTGTTCGGTGAGCAGTAGTAAAAATAATAAGAAATGATATTTGTGTATCCCCCAAATTTTAAAAGTCTTCATTATAACCTAAAGAGTTTAGTAAGTACAGCCAGTGAAAAAACAATAAAGATGGATATTGCAACTTGCTTTTAGTGAAACTGAACTACAGAAAAATGAAACAACACTGACCAAGAAAATTTAGCTGAATCTCCTCACTTTTTATAGCTCCCGATACAGACACACCTTGTTCTATTGTGCTTCATGTGTTTCATGTTATTGTGTTTTGCAGATATTTTTTTCAGAAGTTGAAGGTATGTGGCAACATTATGTTAACCAATTCTTTTAATGCCATTTTTCCAATACCATGTGCTCACTTCATGTCTCTGTGCACATTTAGGCATTTCTCACAATATTTCAAACTTTTATCGTAATTATTATAAGTGTTATGTTGATCTGTGATCTTTAGTGTTACTATTATAATTGTTTTGGGGCACCACAAACTGTGTCCACATAAATGGCAAACTTGATTGATAAATGTTGTGTATTCTGACTGCCCTACCGATCAGCATTTCCCCATCTTTCTTCCTCCCCTCTCTATTCCTTGAGTCACAACCATGTTGAAATTAGTCCACTTAATAACCCTACAATGTCCTCTAAGTGTTCAAGTGAAAGGAAGAGTAACACATCTCTTACTTTAAATCAAAGTTAGAAATGACTAAGCTTAGTGAGGAAGGCATGTGGAAAGCTGAGACAGGCTGAAAGCCAGGCTTCTTGCCCAAAACAGTTAGACAAGTTGTGATTACAAATGAAAAGTTCTTGAAGGAAATTGAAAGTGCTACTCCAGTGAAAACATGAAAGATAAGAAAGAAGAATAGGCTTATTGCTGATATAGAGAAAGTTTTAGTGGTCTGGATAGAAGATTAAACAAGCCACAACATTATCTTGAGCCAAAGCCTAATCCAGAGCAAGGCCCTAATTCTCTTCAATTCTATTAAGGCTGAGAGGTGAGGAAGCCACAGAAGAAAATTTTGAAGTTAGCAGAGGTTGGTTCATGAGGTTTAAGGAAAGAAGCCATTTCCAGAAAATAAAATGGGACCCGGCAATACCATTACTAGGTATATACCCAGAAGAACTGAGAACAGTGACATGAACAGACATCTGCACACCGATGTTCATAGTGGCATTATTTACAATTGCCAAAAGATGGAAACGACCCAGATGTCCATCAACTGATGAATGGGTAAACAAATTGTGGTGTATACACATGATGGAATATTATGCAGCTGAGGGAAAAATGAAGTCATGAAGCATATGACAACATGGATTAACCTGGATGACATTATGTTGAATGAAGCAAGCCAGACACAAAAGGACAAATACTGTATGACTGCACTATTATGAACTAAATATATTGTGTAAACTCATGAAGTTAATAATTAGAATATAGGTCACCAGAAAATAAAAAGAGGGTAGAGGATGGAAAGTTGAGTTAATCTGTGCATAATTGATAAAAAAGTTATTTGTAAATCTTTGGAAATAAAGAGAAATGGTGAAAGCACATCAAAGTGTTTGTAACTAGCAGAGCTATTAACATGGTAGTTAAGTCTGAGGTCATGTATATTACTAGAAGGAAAGCTATAAAATGTAACATGGGACTGTATAACCTAGTGAACCCTCATGAAAAATATCACTATGGGTGATATAGCATATATAAGACTGTTTTTACAAAATATAAATACAAATAAACTAGAGTGATAGAAACAGAATAGCAGCTATGTACAGCAAGGGAAGCATAGAGAGATTGAGAGGTGATGAGCTTTTTTGTTTCTTTGTTTATTGTTTATTGTTATTATTATTGGAATAATGAAAGTGCTCTAAAATGATTGAAATAATGAATACACAACTATGTGATTATACCAAATACCATTGGTTGTACACTTTGAATGGATTTATGATTTACTAATATGTATCAATAAAATCAATTTGTTAAAAAAAAGTGCAAGGTGAAGCATCAAGTGCAGTTGTAGAAGCTGCAGCAAGTTAGCTGGAAGATAGAGCTAAGATCATTGATGAAGGTGGCTATACTAAGCAGCAGATTTTCAATGTAGAAGTCAGAGAGGAGAAGTCAATGCCTGGCTTCACAGCTTCAAAGGACAGACTTACTCTCTTGTGAGGGGCTAATGCAGCTGGTGACTTTAAGTTGAAGCCAATGCTTATCACCATTCTGAATATCCTAGGCCCCTTAAGAATTATGCTAAATCTACTCTGCCTGTGCTCTATAAATGCAATAACAAAGCCTGGATGCCAGCACATCTGTTTACAAAACTGGTTTACTGAATATTTTAGGTTCACCGTTGAGCCCTACTGCTCAGGAAAAAAAATATTTATTTTAAAATATTACTGCTTATTGACAATGTATCTGGTTACCCAAGAGCTCTGATGGAGGTGTACAATGAGATGATTATTGTTTTCATGCCTGCTAACACAATGTCCATTCTGCAGCTCATGGAGCAAGGAACAATTTTGACTTTCAAGTCTTATTATTCAAGAAATACATTTTGTTAGGCTATAGCTGCCATAGTTAGTGATTCCTCTGATGGATTTGGGCAAAGTAAATTGAAAATCTTTGGGAAACAATTCACCATTCTATATGCCATTAAGAACATTCGTGATTCATGGGAGGAGGTAAAAATATCAACATTAACAGAAGCTTGGAAGAAGTTGGTTCTAACCCTCATGGATGCCTTTGAAAGGTTCCAGCTTCAGTGGAGGAAGTAACTGCAGATGTGGTGGAAATAGCAAGAGAACTAGAATTAGAAATGGAGACTGAAACTGTGACAGAATTGCTGTAATCTCATGATAAAACTTGAATGGGTAAAAGGTTGCTTCTTCTTGTTGAGCAAAGAGTGGTTTCTTGAGATGGAATCTACTCCTGGTGAAGATGTTGTGAACATTGTTGAGATGACAACAAATTGAATATTATATAAATTTAGTTGATAAAAATCAGGGTTTGAGAGGATTGACTCCAATTTTGAAAGAAATTCTACTGTTGGTAAAGTGCTATCAAAAAGCATTGTACATGTATTTTGCCTGTGGCTCTGCTGTGACCCAAAGCTTCTTTGAAAATTAAATGATAAAAGGAGGGCTGCCTGAGAGTGATAAGAGGAAAGTGTCATGGAATAGACTGGACACCAGAATTTTTCTATTTTTCATTTATATTTTTAATTTTCTAAAAATATTTTGTATTAACAAGTCCACCTATATTTTAACTCTTACATTTAAAAACTATTATTA
>PVKH010029409.1:0-12665 GCA_004027955.1 Chaetophractus vellerosus | reverse complement strand
CGCTCGCGCCGCAGACGGCCGGGAGGGGCAGGGCGGGCGGGGCGGCGGAGGACTGGGGAGGGGGAGCCCGAGCCGCGGTCCCCAGCGCCGCGGGCGTGAGGGCGCGGGGCGCGGTCCCAGGGCGCTGGGGGCGGGGATGGGGTCCCAGGGCTCTAGGGTGAGGGTGGGCGCTCGGTCCCCAGGCACTGGGTGTGTGTGTTTGGGGACGCTCAGTCCCCGGACACTGGGGTGGGGGCGCTCGGTCCCCGGGCGCTGGGGGAGGGGAAGCGGGGCGCTGGGACTCGGGCTCTGGGCGTGGGGAGGGGGTTGCGCCGGGTCGCGGGGCGCAGAGGGTGGGGAGCGGGGAGCGGCCGTGCGCGCCCTCTCCGCGGGTCAGGGCCCTTCCCGCGACACCCTCGCCCCGCGCACACACTGCACACGAGGTATAATGACACAGTTCGCGCTGCAGGCAGCACGCCCGCCCTCCACGTACCTCCTGCACACGCACGCATTCCAAACCGCACACACTGTCCACACCCGCACGGCACTCTCCACACGCCTCTCAACACGCGCGCACAACACACAGCCTCCCAGAGCGCCGGGTTGCGTCGGATGACTCTCAGCGGTCACTAGAGCTCGCATGTTATAATGATGGAAGTTAAAAAACGAGGGAAAAAGTTCACCCATCGCCCCACCGTCCTTTCAAACAGTTTCCGTTTTTGCATTTTCTATTTTTCTAGGTTTTCTTTTCTCTTACTTCTGTTTTCTAAGAAGCTGTTTTTTCCACCTGGGGAAAAGATCTTTTGATTGCACGAGTAGTAAGTGCTATTTTCCTTTTCGGAGGTGAAAGGCAAATTTTAAAATAGACCCTGTTCCTCCTCCGCAGCCCCCTCCTCCCTGGCCGTGGCTCGCACCTACTGCTTGCTGCCTGCCCAGTGTTAGCTCGGGGGAAGTAAAAATGGGAAAGTTGTGCATTTAAAAAATATATATATATATTGTTTCTAAAATATAAAAGGCAATTATAGTCTTTCTAGAAAGTTCAAATCCTAATGTAAAGGTGAATATCTCATCCCCTCACACTATAAGCATCCACTCGTTCTACCCTCCCGTTTTTGCCTCCTGGCCTCTTCTCAACTGAATTTACAATGAATATTTAACAAAGAATAAAACTACAAATAAAACGAATAATGAAAATAAAAATGTTCACCCTTTATGTATAAATTGTGTGATTTTGTGTTTAAAGTAATTTCAAAATAAAGACATCCCAAAATTTGATAGAAAATTTGAATTTTTAAATCAAGAAAGACACAAAAGTTTTTTCCTTGCCTGGGGTGTCTATGTATGAGACCATTTTGAAGTTGCTTCATGAATTACTATATAAGACCAAACATCTGAGGTTTTACTTTAACAGTTTTGAGAAAGTAGGAGGAAAGGGGAAAGAACTAACATTTTGAGTGAGTGCTTTCTATCTACCTATAAAAAGTATATGAAGTGGGTATTATGCCCATTCCACAGATGAAAAAACCAAGGTTCTGAGAGAAGAAGTAGTGTGCTGATAAGTGATGGGGCTAAACCTTTAATTAAGTCTGCCTGGTTCCCAAGCCTGCTTTCCTCCATCCCACTCTTGCCAGTTGAAGTTGATTTTTGAGGTGGGTCTCTGGCCAGGTTGCTGATGGGATTCTGGTCAAAGTCCCTGGAAAGAATGTAACTGTGCAGTGTCCCACACATCCAGCTAACCCTGTCTTCATGGAAGGGCTCCCAACAGAACAGAAGCTCCCATCCTCCACCCTGCTCATGGCCAAGCAACTACTTCTAAAAGGGCCCACCCCAAAACTTGGCAGTGACCCACCAGATCTAACACATTGAATGAAACCCGTGTGGCCCCACCTTTCCTATCCAAATGATTTTTCACCACCTCAACAGAGCCTCTCCATCTTTGTCAGAGCACCTTCCTTGCCATCACCCTCCCTCCGTCCCGTGGCTCTCTTCTGTCTGCCCTAACCCCAATCCTGACCACCTCATGGTGTCACTCCCAGCTCCAGGACCCGTCTCCACTCTGTCCCTCAGCCATCTCCCTCCCAACTTTGCTGAGCTCTTGCCACAATCCCAGTCTACACCATGTCCCTTAGCCCTGGATACCATATAGCCTGGTATTGCTCTCGACTTCACTTCTGTTACTTTTGACTCCTCCATCAGAGTTTCGACTTTTCAAGGTCAGACCCTGTGTCTTACCCATCTTTTATTTTCTCTAGGGGGCCAGTTTATACTTCAAGATATGGTAGGAGGTCAAAACTTATTGTTGATTTATTAAAAGTCTCAAGGGCTTGCATTTTCCATATTTTCTCAATCAGAAGGCCTACCACACCTACCCACAGGCATGAACTACTCAAATGTGTAGACATCTGTGTTAATCTCAAATGAGACCATATTCATTATCGCCTTCTGCTCATACCAGCACAGAAGGAGGCTCCCTGATCTTACACTGCCCCAATTGCTGCTCCACTAGGACTTAGCCTAGACAGGACCGTGAAGTAGGTCAGGCTGGTTCTACCGAGCCCTCTCCCTCCTCTTTTTGTCACCAGTTACCTTCACTCCAACTAAGAGTCTGCCTTGGCCATCTTTTCTGTCTACACTCCCAGTCCACATCCCCTAGCTGGTTAGCTCAGTCTCTCCTTATGGATTGGAAAATACACCAGACCAGGCTCTGTGCAATGGGGAGAGTAGCAGACACAGCAAGGAACAATCTACTCCCAACATCCATTGTGCCCTGCCTTTTCCCTATCAGAATACCTGTTTCGCATAGGTGTCTATCAGACTCCACCTGGCAATGTGCTTCAGGGGATCTGGGCCCCTTCTCTGTCCAAGGCCCTCTAATCTAAGCTGGTGATAGTGCCTGGATTAGGAGTGAACAAAGGACAAATCCTTATCTCCGAGACATGAGAGGAGGTGCTCTGGAGCCTTCTGAGAGAGTTTTCATCACTGCAAAAAGAGATACCTAGGAGGAGAGGGTCCTTTCTTCCTTGGGATGCTGTCTTGCGTAGAGATGATGCCCGGAATCACTGCAGCCACATTGTGATTGTGAGGGAAGTTATCTCCTGAGACTAGCAGAGCAGATAGAAGGTGTCACTGAGGCCCTCTGTTGACCAACCTGGAGTTGCCCTGTCATTGGACTTGTTTAAGGCACTTTCAGTTGGTTTCTCTAGTAATTTCAGATGAAAGTATTCTGGGTGAGAATGGAAGTGAGGGGTGGAGGACAAAGGGTCAGGAACTTACCTCATGTTGATTAATGTACATTATGTGCAGGCATTTAAAATGTGTCATTTTATTCTCATTCCAGCCCTATGTGGAAGGTATTACTCATGATGAAATTGAGACACAGAATGAGTAAGAAACTTGTTTATGACCACAGGGTAAGGAAGTTAGGAAGTGGAATGTGAACCCAGGCCAATCTGAGAGTAAAGTCCCTGCTCCCTCCACTATGCTCTTTCACCAGGTTTGTAAACAAATGCTTGTTGAATAAATGTCAGAATTAATTTACCTGTTCTGAATTTTACAGCCTTAGGATTAGGGACATTATACCTCAGAATAGATGAATTGCTGATTGGGTGCTAGTAAAAGGGACTGAAACACTAAATCCAAGTAATTTGCACAGATTTTGATGATTACCTTTGATAGGAAATATTTCTACCTTTGTTGTCTACCCAATAAAAATTCTTTATTTTAGCCTAGTGAAATTTATTTTTTTCTGAATAAGAATCTGGAATAATAATAAAAGAATAGACCAGAAGATAAAAATGACCTGCAAAGCAACTCCTCAGAGTTGCTAAATATACCGCCAATGTTTTTCTAAGCATATAATAACATAATTAGAAGCATGTGTATCCTGCATTTTTACTAAACATGATAATGTAAGCATTTTCCTCTGGCATTAAAATTTATTTGAATATCTTGCTTTTAATGGCTGCATTTAAAATCTGGGTATACTATGATTTATTTAGCCTTTATCCCATTATAGACATTTAAGTTATTTTTAGCCTTTGCTATTGAAAATAATGTGAAAATAATTATTTTATACTTAAATTTTATGCACAGTTCTGATTATTTCCCTAGGTAAATTTCTAGAATTCCAAGTGGCAGGGATGAAGATTACGAATGGGTCCAACAGCATGGGCTCCCACTTACCATCCTGATGTTGCTACTGCCACCACCGAATGCCTAACCTGCCAACAAAGGAGACTAATACTAAGTCCCCACTATGCCACCGTCCCTCATGGCAATCAGCTGATCTCTTGGGAAATTGACGATATTACACATTTTGCACCCTGGAGAGGCCAGCTATTCATTTTGACAGGAATGGAAACATATTCCAGATATGGGCTTCAGCCAACACCACTACCCAAAGGCTTATGGACTATTTATTCCACCTGCACATTCTCTCAAATAACATTATGTCAGACAAAAGGGCCCACTTTACAGCAAAGGAGGTGCAAGCATGGGCTCAGGACCGTGGTATCCACTGGGCATATCTCATACGGCATCATCCAAAGCAGGTCTCTCCCCTTGAGGGCTGGAGGGGCCTGTGGAAGGCATAGCTAAAGCAACAACTTGGAGATGATATTCCGAAGCCTAGGTCACCATCCTCCAGGGCACAATTACAGTTTAAATGACAGGCCTTTCTATGCTGCTATGTCCCCATTAGGAAGGATACATGGGTCTGCAGACCAAAGGGTGGGAGCAGGAATGGCCCCACTTACCATCGTTTTCAATGATCCACTTGGGGGATTTGTGTTTCTTGTCCCTGAAACTCCGAGCGCTGCCAGTTTAGAAGTCCTGGTTCCCAAAGGAGGAACGCTTCCACCAGGGACACAGCAATAGCCCCTTGAACTAAAAGCTCTGGCTGCTGCCTGGGCACTTTAGGGTCTTTGTGTCCAGGGGCAGCAGGTGAGAAAAGTCAACATGCCGGCAGGATGGCAGGGCTTCCGTTGTACAGTGGAGGCAGGGGGAATACTTGGTGAGCCCAGGAGCTCCCCCTGGGTGCCTCTTAGCTCTCTCTCGTCCATTTTTGGTGGAAAATGGACAAAAGAAGTGACTCCAGCCTGAGCAGCGTATGGTGACCAGGGCGCAGACCTTTCAGCGATGGAGATCTGGGTCCTCTACCAGGTAAGCCTTTGGGATGGGAGGAGGTGCCGGCCAAGAGTGAGGGGACTCGAATGAATGGGTGAGGAGTGAGATGAGGACTATCGGCTGCACTTCTGAGACCAGCTATGGCAGTTTGTCCTACTAATTTTCATCATCTAAGTTTCCCCTCAGGAAGTGGGGCCCACCAGCATCCTGGGGGAGCTGCTCCTAGCACTTGTGTGAAGAAATGGCTCTGAAGGTGCAAGGAGTGAATGGCAGGGGGCACTGTGATGCCTAGAGCCTCCTGCAGAAGGACCTGTCACCCAGCCCCTGTTGGCAGATACTTCTCAGTTGCTAGTACCTTCAGGGATTGCCTCAGCTGCAGACAGCCACCTCATTCAAGGTCCCATTGTCTTCCCAGAAGCCACATCCAGGGACTGACTGACAGGGAAGTATAAAGACCCAGCCTCCTTGCCCCTCTTCAGCACTAAAGGGCCATTCTACTTCCACATACCCTCTGGAGTCATTTGATGTTTTCACTGGGCTAACATGCCTACTTCTCTCCATGCCCAATCCTACTTCCTTCTCTCCCTTCTCCAGTGTGAATCCCAAAAGCAAGCCCTCAACCATGACTTGCCTGCTAACCTGCATCAGAGTCTCCTTCCCAGGGAACTTCTTCCCAGGGAACATAACTGGACAGTTATGTCACATTTAGGTTTCACTGTGCATGAGTTTTAAGTTTTCTTTCATAGAAATGACTACTAGACTTTAAATGTTCAGATAAAGTAATGTTCATCCTTGATAATTCTTATGCTCTGAAGGAAACCTCAAGAAGCTTACATGAGATGCATAATTTAGAAATTTTAATTTCTTTTAATAACAGAAATGTGTGCCCCATATAGAACACCTCAAGAGGGCCAGAAAAGCTGATAATCACGTCTTGCAAAGCCCCCAAAACTCGGGTGACACCTGCTGTTGGTCTCTGCCCTTCCTCTGCTTTGGATTCAAAGCTTGGCTCAGCAGCTGGAGACAACACCTCCTCTGGTTAGCAGGCCCACACCACAAACCTCTCTCGGGTGACTGCTTGTGTTCAAGAACCCCAGGAGGCAGACACAAGAATAACCTCTTTGGCCCCACACACCAGATGGAATGTGCCTGGGGCCCTGGGCTTGCCCTGGGCTGGCGCTGGGTTTGTTTCAGAGAGGAGGAAGGAAAATAGAATGACATCACCAGCAGCAACCACAACCATTGCAGCAAAACAAAATAAAGCCAACCTGCCAGGAAACAAATGCAGTTTGGAGCATCCTGGTGCATCATTATCCTCAATTGAACAATATCTACGTCAGAGCCCATGAGCTTATCTTATTTGACACGGAGACTAGGACAAGGGAGAATAAGCAGACATATTCATAAAACGTGACCAAGCAGATTGCCAAAGTATAATAAATGGATGGTTAACATTCATCAAAACAAATCCATCCATTGTATATTCTTAGAGCCTGTCGTGATTTCTGGGCACATACTAAGTGGTATTGCCGAGTTGCTAACAGCATGGGTTATGGGTTTGGAGCTCAGGCTGGATTGGGTTGAGTCTTACTAACTTCCTAATCTTAGGAAAGTTAGTAGGTTAAGCTATATTAAATTGATTTTTTTTCTGAATTAGAGAAGTTGTGGCTTTACAGCACAATCATGCATAAAGTACAGGATTCTCATATACCACCCCAACACCAACACCTTGCACTAGAATATTTGTTACAGTTGATGATGGCACATTTTAATAATTGTACTATTAATTAAAGTCGGTCATTTAGCTTAGGGTTCACTGTGTAGTGTAGTTCTGTTACCATATATCTAATCCATGGCTGGTCAAAATGGGACAAATAGAAATTTCATATGATTTAACCCTAATTTAACTTCTCTGCATTTTAGTTTACTCATCTGTAAAAGGGAGATGATATTATCTACCTCATTGAATTGTTGCAATGATTAAATTAATTTAATACATGTAAAGCTCATAAGCATTGCATCTGGGACATGGTCACTGCCCATTAAATGCTAACTATTATTATTCTTAGTATGCAAATAGATGTGCATTGAATGAGTCAGTGCATGCATGAATGGAAAATAAGTTAAAATTCATGCCATTCTTACTGTGATGAAAATAATATATTTTAAAATTTTGAGTCTGATATTACAAGATGACATTGCAGCTATTGGTGTGCTTATCTACTTGGGAAAGTCTTTTATTTGAAATTTTAGTGCATTGTAAATACTGCTGCTGTTGATTCTGCTATTTTTCTTCTAATTAAATCAATTTCTTAAAAGATTCCTCCTTTTAACAAGCTATTCTTTCTCCTGAAAAGACCATTTTTTCCAGCTCTCATTTGCCAAAGTTTTTTTTTTCCCATTGTTCACTGATTGATTTATAACAGTTGGGTATACCCTCTGCTTGCTTGCTGAAACTCTTGCTCCTTGGGAGTGGGACATCAGAATATTGCCCCCAGGTGGGGAACTCTGGCTTGTGGTGTCCTGCTCCTGGCTTGGGTTTGTGTGAAGATTGTACTGTCCTCCTTTTCCCTAGGGAAGGAGGGCCTGACTGATATACAGGCACCTAACAAAATGGCCCAAATATACCCCCAAGTAGTAAATGACCATCCAGGCCTTTTTTTCATTTTCATTTTAAAAAATTTTATTATTAGTTTCTGCAGGCCTTTTTATTCTTTGCTTTTTGTTATGCTTTAGTAATTTTGCTTTTATCATCCATCATAGTGATTGTTTTAATTTGCTAAAAGCAGCTGGGAGCAATTCACCAGAAATGGATTGGCCTTTATAATGGGAATTTATTAGGTTAAAAGCTTACAGTTCTGAGGCTGTGAAAATGTCCAAATCAAGGCATCATCAGAGATGCTATCTCACCAAAGGTCTGCTGCAGGCCATCCTGGACTCCTGCCAGGTGGCAAGACACAATGGTAGCTCTGGTCTGGGTCTCTGCCTTCTCCTCCAGGCTTACTTTCTCCCTGAGCTCAGCTGTGGGTGATCAGGCATATGACATGTCTCTCCCCTCTCCCCTGGGCCTCATCTCTTTCAGCCTCTTAGGGCCCTCTTTCTGTGCCCCTGTCTTTCACTCCAGGACCTCTCTCTCAGCTTCTTGGGGTTTCTCTGTGTGTCTCTGCCTTTAATCCTCTTTTTTTAAAGGACTCCAGCAAGAGGACCAAGACCCACCTTGGGTCACACCTCACTGAAATAATCCGGTCAAAGCCAGCAAATCAATCCAATCCAATCCAATCCAATCCAATCCAATCCAATCCAAGTCAATCCAATCCAAAGGGTCCCATACCCACAGAAATAGATTAGCTCAAGAACATGATCTTTTCTGGGATCCACAAAAAGCTTCAAATTGTCACACTTATTTAATAAATGTTAGATTCCCTTCATTTCAATGATGGAGGTGGACAGTGTTCACTTGGGGGCCAGTTGCCTTTGGACCCCAAATGCTTGGTAATTTAAGGCTTGTCATGCTCTACACAAGATTTCAGTGGACAAAGCCCTGGCATAGACACACAAGCTCCAGGAGCTCTAACCACCTGGTCAGACATCTAGAGTTGTGCCTGAAGTGTTTGATTTTCACTTGAATGTTTAGCATTATTGTACAACTCTCTCAACTTCCTTGGCTTCCAACATTTGTTTAAGGAGAGTCTGGGTTAATAATTGGAAAGCACCCTTTCTCTAATCTTGCTCTTGGGAACACAGACATCTATTATGGATGGGCCAAGAAGAGGTGCATCATAACTAAAGCTGCCTTTAGCATTCCGCTGAGGCTTTAAAGCATCCATGCAAGTGAATTATCGTTTAATGTCCTGGGGATACTGGATGTTGACCAGCTGAAATCTCAGTCCTTATATTTAACATCCAAGTTGCTAAAACAGTAAGGGGCAAAAATGTAGCACACACATACATACAACTTTAGTTCTAAATTATTTGAAAAGTTGGTACTTGTTTCACTTAATATTTAGTTGAGCCAAAACCATTTAAGAGAAACCAAAAAAACGGATTTGGTCCCTAGGGAAAATGGACTAGAAGACTCCCATGCTATGGAAATTCTCTCACAGCCTTTCATGGGAGCAAGAGCAGAATTCAAATTTAACTTTGTTTGTGGAGAAAATAGATCCCCTCCCCAAACCCTCCCCAGTTGAAAACGCAGATTTTAATGCTTTTATTAGCATTTGACTTTAGGGCCCTTATTTGGCAATTATATAGTAATGAACTAAACTGTATCTTAAAAGTTGTTTCTATCCTAAGTGTGGCGGGGGCCACATTCTTTCAATGAGGGCTTCTGGGAGGAGGGGGCTTCCTATAGCTTAGAGATAAAATACCAGCTTAGGGCTATAGAACTTCAGCGAACATTAGAGTCACATGTTTGCCTCATTCTCTTCACAGCCCCAATACCAAATCCAGCGTCTAGCACAGGATAGGTGCTCACTGAGTATTTGTGAATGAAGGAATGAATGCTTACATTCTTGATCTGAGGATCCACGAGCCTCTCCATAAGGAGCCAAAGCTTCTGGCTCTTTTCTCTAGTGAGATTTGAAATCTAAGTTTTTGTGGCTTTTCTCTTATTCAGGAATCTAAGGCATGTGACCATTAGCTTGTAAATGAGGCCATTGGGCAGGCAACATTAAAGAACATATTTCTATTTTTGCATGAGGGGTACAGCCTGGCAGAGCAATCATCATGCTTGGCTGAAGACAGAGCCTCCCCTTCCCACCCCCAAAGGACTTCTCATCACTGGTTCCCAGCAGGGGGATGGAAGTTACCTAAGGGGCCTAAAGTTATCGCTAAGAAGTTGTGACTCTATCTGTGTGTTTGTCTATGTGTGATTTAAGTTACCTGATACTCTGTTTATGTATGTGTGTCCTCTAGGGAAACAGAACCAACTGTGTGTGTGTGTATACTAAATATTATGAGATTCCTTATAGGAATTGGCTCACACGACTGTGGGGATGGGCAAGTTCCAATTCCATAGGGCAGACCACAAGCTGAAAACTCTGATGAAAGTTTTTGATGAATTCCCCAGGAGAACCTGGCTGGCTGAAACAGAGATGGAAATTCTCCCTTCTGACTGCTGAAACCATCACTTCTTTTAAGGCCTTCAACTGATTAGATTAGATGTCTCTCATTGTTGAAGGCACTCTCCTCAGTTGATTGTAGTTGTAATCAGTCATAGATTCAATCAACTTACTGATAAATTTAAATCCATGAAATATCCTCAGAGTAACGACCAGGCCAGTGCTTGCTTGACCAAACAATTGGGCACCATCACCTGGCCAAGTTGATACATGAACGTCACCATCACAGAATGTGTCTGGGGTGGGGAGGGCTCTGGAATTCTGAAGTTGAACAGAGGACCCCATGCTAGCACAGGATGCCCCACACTCCCCACTGTTTCACGGGCACAGCTCAAACTAGGCTCACCCACCATCTTTCATCGTGATCTCCCAGCATGAACGCCTTTTTTGTAATTGTAGAATTCCCAGCTCCCTCAGCAAGTGGATGGTGAAGGGTTGAAGAAGAAATAAATAAAGAATGGGAGGGTATGGGGTGAAATCCAAGTGATTCTCTTGGAAAGAGAAATGTCAACAGAAGCTCAGAAGGGCCACAACCAAACATGGCTTCTAGACAAAACAGTTTGTTTTCCTAGTGACAGCCACCAGTAGCCTGGCACCAGTATTATGACACTGTGGGAAGTGCCAATCCTAGGATGGGGCTAAAACCCTGGATTGTTCCATAGGCAAGTCTTGTCAGCACTGGGCCTCAATCCTGGGGCAAGTCAGGCTTGCTGAAGGGAGCAGGGAGCCAGAGAGCTCCCAATGGAAAGTGAAAAGAGGGAGCCTGAGGGCAGGGGCAGGGTCCTGGAAATCTGGGGAAACACAGATGGTGGTGGCCAAGGCGGACCAGTGGGCCAGAGGAGCTTAAGGCAGTGAGAGCTTCCACAGATCTCTTCACAGGCCCTCCAAGACCCAAGAGCTCTGGCAGGGTCAACTGCAAAGGAGGTGAGCAGAAAGAAGCACAGATGTAGGTACAAGGACTGGTGTTTAATGGCAAGATCAAACCCAGCTCCCAGGTTCTGAGAAATTGGGATCCCAGATACTGTCCTGGTCAGGAATTCAAACGCAGCAGGTCAAGACCTGTTTCTAGAACTGGGGCATAAAAAGAACAACAGCTGGTTTTAATTGGAGGCATACCATGAGCTGGCACTGCATGGTGCCCTTTGTAATTATTACTTCATTCAATAGTCACAAATCTTATGACTTGGGTAAAATTAATACCCTAAATTTCAGATGAAGAAACGGAGCCTTGAAGAGGTTAAGCAAGTCTCCCAAAGTCACAAGGTCATGGAAGCTAGTAGACGGGGGAGCTAGGGCTTGAGTCCATGTCTGTAACTCTAGAGCTTGTGGCCTTAACCATTATGCTATACTGCATGGTGGAAGTTTGGTACCAAGGGAACAAGGGCAGGGCAAAGAGAAACTGATTCTGAGCACCAAGTGGGTGGGGGTCCAGCTTGTAGCAGACACGTTCTCATACATCATGTCATTTAACCTTACAATATCCTGGTCCTCATTGTTTTTGCTTTTGTTTTGTTTTCCAGATGAGAGATCTGAAGCACATAGATACTAAATGCCTGGCCTGCAATCACACCAGGAGGCAATAGCCTAATTAATGGGCCGGGGTACAAGGTCAGTGCCAAACCAGCAGCAAGTCTTCCCTACCACTGATGTGCCACTGGGAAGGAAGAGACCTAAAAATTAAGGATGGAATAAAATCCGAGTTAGTAAATGTCCTCTAAGACAGAGAGCAATTTTGAAGATCCACAACTTCAAGAAATATGATTTCCTTTTCTAGGTGTAAGGAGTATTTTTTACCTGATATATAACCCTATGGTACATTTAAACTTTGTAATGAGTGAGTCATGGATTTTGTCCTTATATTGAGTTCATATTATTAAATCAACTACCTAACACCCATCTTTCTGCTCAGAGGCACCTAAATCAATAGGTGCTATTATGGAGTAAGTGAAAGCTAATTTTAATTTTAGCATAAGTGTCATTTCTTTTGAGTCGTCTAAATTGGGTACAATTACTCATCTGAAGCCAAGAGAATTAGGCAGGTTATTTCATGCCCTTTTAACAAGGTTGCAAAACTCTTGAATTTTTATATTTGTTCTATGTAGTACAGTTGAGTGAATAGTGAAGATTTAACATAATATTAGAGCCTCAAAGGAATAGAATCTCTCCATCAAGCAACAATCAATCAACAAGTGTTTGTTGAGCACCCACTTTGGGTCCCACACTGCCTTAGTCCTGAGCTTGGAACATCATTTAGAGAGGTCATTTAGACCAGTGTTCCTTAAACTATCTGTGAAGAAGGACCATCAAAAATGATTCCAGGGAACCGGCTGTAGCTCAATTGGTTGGGCTCTGGTTTACCACATAGGAGGCCCTGCATTCAGTTCCCGGGGCCTCCTGGTGAAAACAAGCCGCCGCGTGGTGAGCTGCCTCAGCGGGATGCCG
>PVKH010029408.1:0-12667 GCA_004027955.1 Chaetophractus vellerosus | reverse complement strand
CAACTATTTTCATTAATTATGTGATGTTTTCCATCTTTGCTTAGCACTTTCATTCTGTGAAGTCTTTGAGAGCTAGATTTCTACTTTACTTCTTTCCCATTACTTTTGACAATTATCTGTTGTCTTATGCTAGTTAAAGAGGGCGTATGTGTAGGAGTGAGATTTGAGTCCTTTCTCCCTCTTTTTAGATTTCAGATCAATTTGAAATAGAATATGTATTGTTTACATCACCCTAGCATACTTACCCATCTGTATCACTTTCCGAGGGCTGTCATAACAACATACCACAAACTGGATGGCTTAGAACAACAGCTATTTATTTTCTTACAGTTCTAAAGGCTAAAGTCTGAAATCAAAGTATTAGAAAGGCCCTGCTCCCTCTTAAGTCTTTAGGAAAGAACCTGTTCCATACTGCTCTCCTGGCTTCTCCCCCTATCTTTCCTTCCATCTTCACAAGGCTGTATCTATTTGTGTCACTTCTAACTTAGGACGACACCATACTGGTTTAGAGCTCTCCCTCCTCTAGTATGACCTCATTTTAACTTGCCTAATTCCATCTGTGAAGACCCTATTTTGAAATAATTTCAAATTATGGGAATGAGGAATTCAACATGTCATTTCTGGAGTTTGGGGGACACAATCTATTCCATAATACCATCCCAGGGGCTTAGAATGTGTCTTGCTACTAATCTCAAAAATTAATCTCCAGTGCTCCTGGAGTTTGGCTCCCCTGAAGTTCTCATAGTTTTCAGTGTGATGAGAGACACCATGCACCTGAATGATCCTGAGCTCTCTTTAGCTTTCAGTACCCCATCATACATTGGTAAATGTTCCTCCTCAAGGAAACCTAAAATTCCAGCTTGTGTAGGCCTTTCATACTTCCTGCATGCCAGTCATGGCCCTCAAAGGTTGACAGTAACCTGCTAGGAAGTTAAATACTCTAGCCTCCAAGCCCCATATCCTCCTCAGCCTTAACCTACACGCTACCTCTCTCCCAATCTCAGAAGAATCATGCTGCCTAAGAGTTGAGGTCTGCCAGTATAGTGAGAGGTCTCACTTTTGCCTTTAACCACCAGGGGGGTAATATATAGACCCTTGGAATATCCTGCCTGATAGGATTGTCTTTCTTTGTCTGGCTGCTTTGGCCAGCAGATGGTCTAGCAATGAGATTTATGACTGGGGCTTTGGGCTACATCATATTAGTTCTGAACTCCAGAAGACCTGATGACTAAAAATATTTGATCAACCTCAAGGAGGGGCTGGAAACTAAAGATCAGCCATATAGGCAGAGTGTAATTGAAACTCAGTAAAACTCTGGACACCAAAGGCTCAGGAGAGCTTCCATGGTTGGCAGTCCTTTGTGCATGATGTCATATATCTTGGCCAGGAGGAGAGAATGACCCTAGGGGTAGAGAATGGCCAGAAGCTTCACGTTTGGACCCCTTCCAGTCATCACCCTATGAGTCTTTCTTTTGACTGATTATAATTTGTATCTTTTCATTATAATAAAACTGTAATCATAAGTATAGCACTTTACTGACTTCTGTGAGTAATTCTAGAGAGCAATCAAGCCTAAGGGTGGTCATGGGAGGCTCCAAATTTGCAGCCAGCAATTGCAGTCTGAAGTGAGGGCAGTCTTGGGGCACTGTTTCCTCTGACTTTTCATTTAGCTAAGTTCTTTGCATTGCCCACATCTCAACTGTGCATAAGTAAATATCCAGGAGGTCTATGAGCATTCCTGCAGCAGTGACTTTGAGTGAGTTGGTTTCTCATGCTGTGATAACAATGCATTGGTATTCAAGACATGAATTTTTAGTAGATTTTCTGAATTACAAAAGCTTCCCATTTTTTATTCCCTTAATCATAATCCTATACTCATAACCTTGGTCCCTGTATATGTTATGAATATTCAATCTACTGTCTCACTATATAGGTTATTAACTATTAAAATGTTACAAAGCAAAGTTAGATTTTTTTACTGAGGCTGTAAGGTATAGCAATAAAAGAGCCCCAGCATTTTTTTTTTAGTACTAAAAAAGTGCTGTTATAGCAATGGCAACTGGCAATATTTATGTATTTTTCAAAAGGAATGTTCACTGAACCATCTAAAAGCCTACTAATTTGAAGGTCAGCAGCAATATTTTCACATAGAACCAGTTCATTTCTCCACATGTATTCCTTCCAGGATATCATTGGGGGAGGGAGGGAGAATCAACAAATTCCCTTATTTCTAAAGAGATTTTAATTGTTTTCATTATAGAAATTGTAACTAAGTGGATCAAACTCTCATGTTGAGGGATTACCAAATGGTTTGGACTTAAAGTAACAGGTCCTTAGAGACTGAATTCAAGAGGGAAATTGAGAAAGGCAAGGTTTTACTGGTTTTATAATCTATAGAGTAGAGTAGAGAGAACTGTAGCTGTTATCTAGCTGCATACCAGCTACAGAGGTCTTATAGAAGGTAATGAGAATAAATTAGAATATAAAAGAACTCCTGGAGAATAAATATATTCTATTTAACAACAACAACAATATAAAGTGTATATTCTTGTTCCAGACTTTTCATCAGGCAACATTAAACTTTCTGTGATCCTTTGAAAGTATCTTATCATGTGCCCCTGTATAATATATTACTAACTCAATTATTTTTTCACAATAAACAAAGTGCCAGCCATGACTATGAGCTATTCCCAAAAGGCACACATTATTTTTTAAGGTCCTTGAATATTCACTAATAGCACAATAAACTCACATAGTCACATTTTTCAACTTATAGGATGCAGAAAATGAGGGAATATTTCAGAGCTCATATACAAAGCATCCAGAGAGGATGATTTTTTCAAATAAGAATGTTGTATTCGGTGGAAGGAAAGCGTAGGAGCTCTTTTCTTATTATCAGAAATGCCATCTCTTGTACATATAAAACTGATGTTCCTTTTTATTCACCAACAAAAGAAAGAAAAAAAAGAATAAATTTAAAAAAGAAAAAAATCCAACTTTTCTGTTTTTAATAAAATTCCATATTCATTTATTTAATTATCCAAAATTTTCTTATTTCTTATTATACCCAGGGATAGCAGGCTAGATCTTTTGCTATTAAAATATCTGCTAGATATTTTCTCAATTAAAGTCTATTGTTTTGACAAAATTTTAGCTTCTATTTTATTTCTGCATCACATTGCATCTTTTGTTTTCATCTAAAATAATTTCTTTAAAAAAATCACTGCATTCTTTTATTAAATGAAAACTGTGCTTTTGTAAAGCAAAGTTTACTGCATAATGGCATATTTTATGACAAGTAAATACTTACTTTTATTTCTCCTCAATCATTTTGTGGCATTTCACATAGGAATTCACTCCTTCCCTTGGCCCTAAATTTCTTAGTTCAGACCCTTGTCATCTTTGTCTGAACATTTTATTCCCAACTGATTTTTGAAAGGGGGAGTTTGGGCTCTAATAGTAAGTTTTCATTTTGACACTGTTACTTTAATTGAAGTGTGACTTAAAAATTGTGACTCAGTTTTTGCATACGTAAAGTTGGAGTATTTTCATTTCTGTCTTGCATTGGATCCTCTTGTTTCCTACGAATTCTAAGTTTACTTTCTTTTTTTGGTGCAGTACTCTTTTCAATTGTGTATTAAGTGTCAGGCAGTGTGCTAAGAACTTTACATGTATCTTCTATCTAATATTTGCATTCCTGCCCTAAGCATTGGGTTATATTATTATCACCATTTTACAAATTGAAAAAAATCAAGTTTACAGAGTACTTTTTCCAATGATTAGGACTGACTGCAGCTAACAAAGATGCCAGATAACAGTGGTTTCAACAAGATAGAAGTCTATTTCTCTCTAGCATAAAAATTCAGAGGTATGTTGTCCAGGGTTATTATGGTGCTCTAGTTCATGAAGTCCTTAGGGTCTCAAATTCCTACTAGTTTACCCTCTTTCACTGTAAGCTTCATGTTACAAGGTAGCAGCATTCATGTTTCAGAACAGAAGAAAGAGAAAACTAAAAGGGGGGAAGATATGTACCATCTGTCTCTGAAGTAAGATGATGGCCAGAATTTAGTCATGGCACCTCACATAGATGCAAAGGAATCTGGAAAATGTAGTTTTTAATTGTGGTTGGTCGTATGTCTTGCTAAGAAGAGTAGCTATTCAAACACAGTGTAGATTATGAATGCTAACACTGGAGGAAAACTACTTGGGTTCAAACTCTGGCTCTGTCACTGACATCAAGCAAGATGTCAACACATTCTTACTGCCTCTGAACTTGATGGAATAGGTTTCCATAAGAAAAGTTGATGCCCTTCATCACGGAACTAACCACACACTTGACCTTGTAATCCAGAAGCTGCAGGAGGATCTAGTGGAAAGTGGAGTCATTGCAAAATTGCAAATTGCAAACTGGCTGAGAAGTGATAATGTATGTGAACTACCAAAAGAAAAAAAAATTCTGCTTTATTTCCATCCTTCAATTTTCACATAAGAATGTCAGTTGTAGCCATCTGTAACTCAGAAACATATGGGGAATTGAACTCTGGGAAATGTAGTACAGCCTAGCCAAGCTGACATGTTACAAAGCCAGTCTCAAGGAGAGAGAGAGAGAGGGAGGGAGGGAAGGAGGTAGGGAGGGAAGGAGGGAAGGGAAGGGAAAGGGAAAGGGAGAAAGGGAGAGAGATTTTATAGTTATTTTCCTTTTTAATATGTAGATACCATTTTATCTATGAGGAACTCCATTAACATTTTCTTTTTTATCTCCATTGTCTGTGTTAATTGATCTGTGAGTTAGTTGCTCTTGGAACTAATGTACTCAGGCAGCCCCACAGTGATGGAAGGGGATGGTTGCTGGGCAACCTTATTCTTGACTGATGGGTTGCTGGACCTTTTACCTTGAGAACGCTGTTTTGAGAGAATGTGAGGGAACCTCTACTTCTAATTCATGTGGCTTTAGGACACAAAAAAGAAAGATATTATGAATATAACTTAAGATACTTGAAAGGGATTTTCAAGTATAAAAACTGGATAAAATAAGATATCTGTTTTATTCATAGACTATTTAAACTGAAACTTCTGTTTTTAAATCAAGGCTTAATTATTATTTACTAAAATTATTTTCATCATAGCAAGCTTTTCCTTAATTATAAGATCTTATTTTCTGAACAAGAAATGGCTGCAAAATGAATTTTGAGAAATACTACTGTTCTAGTTTTGGATGAGCCAATATAATGGATATTTTTAAAGATCAAGCCACAGGAAGAGATGGAGCCAGAAAGATTTGGACTATTTAGGTAGAAAATTGATTGGTATCTGATTAGTAGCCAAATCTCTGTCTCATGGTCTTTAAATCAAGGTATTTTCTCATAGGTAGATGTATGAGTGCACTTTCGTTCACACTGAGAATTTTATACCCTTGTAATGCCACCTCACTGCATGAGGCTCAGAAATATGAAGCAGTGTATTAACTGTGGTCTGCATTCAAGGGCAACGAAGATGCTGCTGAAGCAATTCTGTTTATTAGTTTGTGTTATTCTGGAATTTGAGAAGCCGATGAATATGCAGACATGACAACAGTAGAAAAATGGCCAGAAACCTTTGCTGAACATTATGCTTAAGAGGGTTTCTCAGGCTATTTGTAAGATTAATTATGCAAATATTAGAGCTTATATTTTGTTGGACTCTCATTTCTTTTCATCTTCAGATAAACTTAGATCTACATCAACTTTTTTATTAGGTATTTAAGAATTGCATAAAAAATCCAGAACTTTTGCTTAAAAAAGGAATAGTTTTATGACATTAGAAGAGATAATTTACAGAGGAAACTAGCACATTAATTAAGAGAAAAAATAACTCAAAAGCACAATGTCAAAGAATCTCCCTGAATATATGTTTTCCACTTGGCAGAAGAAATCTAAATAGTGAATGTATCTACATTAAAAAAACGGTAGTTTTAAAGGGTGTTATTTTGGTTACCGAGGTGGCAACAATCTTTATTCCAACCTTCTTGAAAATGTCAATGATAAATATGAGGATCATATTTGTTCTAACACTCTCTGAAAAAAGGAATTTGACGCCCTTTATAAATGTAATAATTTTTGTTGTATTCAAAATTGTTATGGCTGAGCGTCAGCCACCTAGGATTTCATGATTTACAATCATGAAAGTAAATTATTTTATTTCAATAGGGTGAAGTAATTCTAGGTAGCAGTAAACATGTAGGTCTTTTGGCTCA
Organism: Chaetophractus vellerosus; assembly: GCA_004027955.1. NCBI lineage: Eukaryota > Metazoa > Chordata > Mammalia > Cingulata > Chlamyphoridae > Chaetophractus > Chaetophractus vellerosus. The sequence continues at coordinate 6,435 of PVKH010029408.1, read as the reverse complement.
ATCTGTAATGCAAAAAAAATGTATAGAAACACACAGGAAAAACAAGTTCAAATGTGGCATTGCCATCAATTGAACCTACATTTACAAAAGTAAATTCCTTCTATGAACTGTTGTAAACCCAAATACACATATATGCATACACACATCACAAAGCATGTATCAAGAAGAAACAAAATAAGAATTTTCTAAATGGGAGTGAATAAAAATTTCTAATGTAAGGGTATATAGTTTTGTTTTTGCAAAGGGTTTACTATGTCTTCAGAGCATTGGAAATGCTGCTGTTGACAAGAGCTTCTAACATGGAAGGAATTATTGTGGAGATAATCCTTTCTAATAAAACCTGAAAGAGTAATAGAACAGTCAGTGGGGAAAGAAAACTCATAAAAGGATACAGAAGTTAGTGGATAGAGCCCTATGTTTTTTACAATATTGTTTCTATTTTATTGTTTATACTTCTAGGTGCATTAGTAAGGGTCCCTGTGAAAAATCCTCATTTTTTACAAGATGTGAGCCCTCTAAACAGATCAGCAGACTGTGTCATGAAAGTATTAAAATATATGAGCCTTATTTGTAATCAGTAGTTTAAATTTAGTTTCAAATGTGTGTCTGAATTGTTAGCATGAGATAGGCTTTTTAAAAACATACATTTTTATTAGATTGTGGACTTACAAAACAATTCCCATACAACACCCTTCCACCAACACACTACATTGTTCTGGAAAATTTGTTACAGATTATGAAATAATATCATTAGACTATTACCGTTAACTATGGTCTATAGCGTACATTTGGTGTATTTTTCCATACCCCCTGTTATTAACACAGTACCTCTTTTGCATTGATGCAAGAATATTTCAGTATTGTTGTAACTATAGTCCATAGGTTACATTAATTGTATTTTTCCCATGCTTCTCCACATTCTTACCACATTGTAATAGTGATGAACATATGTTCTACTTCATAGAAGGACATTCCTGTATTTGTACTATTTGTTAAACAAATTAATTTTGTTGAGACATATTAATAAAGCATACAATTCATCCAAAGTGTACAATCAGTGGTATTTGGTATAATCACATAGTTGTGCATTCATCAGTTAAATCTTTATTAGAGCATTTTCTTTATTTCAATAATAATAATAACAAAAAAAAACAAGAAAATTCTTCACCTCTCAATCTCTCTATGCTTCCCCTGCAATACATAGCTGCTATATATGACTATCTTGCACAATTATTTATTTATTTATTAAGTAGTTTTATTGAGATATATTCACATACCATACAATCTATCAAAAGTATATAATCAATGGCTTTTGTGCATTCATCTTCACAAAAGATTTAGAACAATTTCATTACTCCAAAAAGAAAAACTCCACACCCCTTAGAAGTCCTTCCCCAGGCCTACATAACCACTAATTTAATCTCATCTTTATAAATTTATTCATATTTACATTTTATATAAATGGAATCATATAATATGTAGTACTTTGTGTCTGGTTTCTTTCACTTGGCATAATGTGAGTTTTTGTCTGATTAATATACATTTGATCAGCTTCAAAGAAAAATGGTCTTATATATGCAATTTTAGCCATATTCATATTTCACATGTGGTTTTACTATGGTATATAGTTCCATGTTACATTTTTTAGCTTTCCTTTTAGTAATTTACATTGCATTAGACTTTCCCTTTTTTGTACCATCAACCACAATTCTTTTCCACCTCTGAGTTCACTGTATTATTCAGTCCCTAGATTATTCTCTAGCTTTCTTTCTATTGACATTTACATTCTCAGACCATCCTTTCAGCCACAATCCCATTTATAAACCAAATGTATCAGTTCTACTCACTATAATGTGTTACCATCAACTCTATCTATTTCCATAGTTTTACAGTCAGGTTAATTAAAACTTCTACATACCTTAAGCATCAGCACCCCAGGCTTTTAACTGTACAATTTGAAAGGTAAAGAGGTTTACCTGTGCACTGAAAACCTAACGCATGGATCCTGTTCAGTCCTGATAGGAGCCACGTTTACAGCAAGTAAGCCTCATAAAGGGCAGACCCTAGGGCAGTCGTTGCTATAACATTAGAAGGAGCTGAGAAAATTATTTTGCAGGGTAGTTTTTTTTTTTTTTAAGTATAAAAGGTTTGCATAACTTTATTATTTTTTCTTTTTTTTTTAATTTATTTTTTATATATCTATATACATATTTAGGATTCATTGATTACACATTTATCAGAGACCTGTGTCCAAATCCCATCTTCCTCATTAAGATGCTTGTATCTTGACCAGTCAGGACATTTTAACTCTTTTATTTCCCTAAGCTTTGAATCTTTTCTAATTAATAGATGGAAAATGTAGCATGAGAACTATGTTAGGTTTCACTCACATTTGGTATATACTCTTTGCACAGAGACCCATTAAAACAATTATCTTGTTTTAATATTTGGTTATAGGATATCAATTTTTAAACAAAATATTCTGATAGGTATTTTAGGAATTCCAAAACCTCACTACTAGATATTTTATTAGAGAAATTTTTAAATGATAATTGATATATTAAAAGCATAAGCACATATATATGTGTGTATGCATATATATATATTATATAGATTTATATACATATTTTAGTTAAGAAGTCTATTAATAAGGTCCTTTGCTAACCTTCCAGGAATCAGTGGAAACACTGCAAAATGAATTCTTTGTCAATCTAAGAACTAGAATTAGAATGGCAGACTTAATTGAGGCATGCTGGTATGAAGCAAATTGCTGAAGGCCACACAGCTAGCTAGCTGCCAGGCAAGGATGGAGACCCACGTCTAGCTAATGTCCTTGCTGGGTTTTATTGATTCTGCAACTGATTGTTCAAACTGAGTTCTGTTAAACAGGTATAAATATGTTTTTTGTTTGTTTGTTTGTTTGCTTAATAAGTATCATCATACAAACACACAAACCAAAAAATATTCTATTTGAGGCTACCCAGTGAACTTATTTTTGTGTAATCCTTAAATCACTATTTGGCTGCCATCATTATACAATAATGATGGCATCCTAAGGTTGCAAGCTAATTGTTAAAAACAAACCAAAATAAAAATAATTACCATGTGTATTTTTCCATTATCATGAATTTTATCCCAAACTGTGCAAAGTATTAAATGTAGACATCAAATGTACTCTAGTATAATCTGCAGTTTTAATATTAAACTCCAATTTCAAATAACTGTCTCCTTAAAGCAGCTTCGTTTTTCTCCAAGGTAGTCACAATACAGAACTCATAAAGTATGTTTTTATAAATATAAAACCACTCTGATCTATTTGGGTTAGTCATAAAACAAGTTATTTTAAATAAAGTATTGCCACTAAAGAAGTTTTAAAACTAGAACCCTATAAAACAACCTCACCTCTGCAGCACATACAAATTTGAATCTGATGCAGAAGTTCTGCTAGCACATTTTGAAACGTCTTGTTGCCACTGAATGCACTGCTGACAAGATGGCTTAGCACTGTCATTGTACAATTGCTCATTAATCATTATTATTATTTATGTTTAGTTTTTAAAATATTTTTCTCATTTATTTTCCTTTCTAATGAATCGATGAAGTTTTACTTACTCTTTTTTATCCCCTTGCTATTGTTTGGAAACTATACATTTTGTTGCTGCTCCTCTAGAGGTGGCATTTTAAACCCATATTCAATAAAGTTTTTCTAAGAAGTCTAAAATTATTCATTTAAAGAAAGTACCATGGCACTCTTTAATTATTAATTCACTAACCCCCCTGCTTAACACCACCCACAATTTCATAGTTTTGCTTGTTTGGAGCAGAACGTGACCAGTGTTAGGTATTACCTTTGAGTAACTAGACATGAGTTAAAGATGAGTTCATGTATTGATCCACCTAGCTATTTTCACACGATGTCATAATGGACAAATGGAAACAGTAATATGATGTATATACAAAGTAATATGTAGATACAAAGAGAAAACTTAAGTATCTATATATGTCTTTCCCTCTGTACATAAAGTATTCACGTGTTTGTTTTCTAAATTATTAATGTTCCTTATCCAAAAAATATATATGTAGTATTCTTTTCTTTATTATTATTTGTTGAGTCCAAATAATATTACAATAATTTGGGAAGTTAACACTTTTTCCTAACACTGACATACGTTAAAACTAAATGTTCACCGTGTTAGTGTCCTTTTGAATTACTTACCTATTATAGAGCAACTGGGAACTAAATAAAAGAGAAAGAAGCTGTACTCATGATGGATATTTTGAATTTAATACATCCATTGGTTTTATTTTTTACTTGCTAGTTTCTTCCCATTGTGTACCCATTCTTCCTTTGGATGATTTTCATATTTAGGTTTTGGTTTGAATACACAGTATACATGTATTTCAACATTAACTTTAAAAATCATCAATTCAGGAAAACTAAACCTGCATTTTACTTCATACATGACTTAATTTTAAACTGTGATTTAAATTCACCTTTTTAAAGAAAATATTTTTGTGGAGAACATTGAGAGCCTAGCATAGTGACAACTAGCTCAGACTATTGTCAACCAAGTGATTGTGCTGATAAAGGGACATTTTGTTGTTTATTTTATTTTTTGTTGGAGAAATTATGGGTTTACAGAAAAATCATGCATAAAATACAGTGTTCCCATATACAAGCTTGCACTGGTGTGGTACATTTGTTACAATTCATGAGAGAACATTTTTATAATTGTACTATTAACTATAATCTGTCATTAACAATAGAGTTCTCTGTGCTATACAGAACTATGGTAATTTTTAAAATTTTTATTCTAGTAACATATCTACCACCTAAAATTTCTCCTTTTAATTATGTTCATATATATAATTAAGTGCTGTTTATTGTATTCACAATGTTGTGCTACCATCACCACCATCCATTACCAAAACTTTACAATCAACCCAAACAAAACTCTGTACAATTTAAGCTTTCACTCTCAATTCCTTTCCCCGACCCTAGTCCCTGGTAATCTATATTTTAGATTCTGACTCTATGAGAGTGCTTATTCTAATTATTTCAAATCAATGAGATCATACAATATTTTTTCCATTGGTGTCTGGCTTATTTCACTCAACACATCTTAAAGCTTCATCCATGTTGTTGCATGTATCAGAATTTCATTCCTTTTTACAGTTTAATAATAATCCATTCTATTTATATACCATATTTTGTTTATCCATTTATCATTTGGTAGACACTTGTGTTGCTTTAATCTTTTGGCAATTGTGAGAAATGCTGTTATGAACATTGGTACTCAAATATCTGTCTGAGCTCCTGTTTTTTTAAAACTTTTGGGTGTATGCCAAGAAATAGGATTGCAGGAGTATATGGTAATTCTATACCTAACTTTCTGAGGAACTGCCAAACTGCCTTCCTACACCATTTTACATTCCCACCAACAATGAATGAATGTCCCTGTTTCTCTACATCCAATAGAACACTTGTAATTTTCTTTAAAAAAAAAGTCATCATTCGTATTGGTGTAAAATAGTATCTCATTGAGGTTATGATTTGCATTTCCCTAATAGCAAATGATATGAATGTCTTTTCATATGTTTTTGGCCATTTCTATATCCTCATTGGGGAAATGTCTATTCAAGTCTTTTCCCCATTTTTAAATGGGTTGTTTGTGTGTTTTTGTTGAGTTGTGGGATTTTTTTATACATTCTGAATATTAAACTTGCATTGGATATGTGGTTTCCAAATGATTTCTCCCATTGAGTGGGTTGTCTTTTCTCTTTCATGATAAAGTCATTTGCAAAAAAGGTTTTAATTTTGAGGGCGTCCCGTTTTTCTATTTTTCTTTTGCTGCTTGTACTTTGTACATAAATGCTATGAAATTATTGCTTAAATGAAGTCCTAACAATGCTTCCCTGTTTTTTTTTACAGTTTTATCATTCTGGTTCTTATATTTAGGTCTTCGATCCATTTTGTGTTAATATTTGTACATGGCGTAAGATAGGGATCTCCCTAAATTCTTTTGCATATTGATATCCAATTACACCAGCACCATTTGTTGAAGAGATTATTCCTCCACAATTAGAATGGACTTGGCAGCCTTTCAAATATCAATTGGCCCTAGATAGGAGGGTCTATTCATGAATTCTCAATTTGATTCCATTGGTGTATATACCTATCCTTGTGCCAGTACCATGCTATTTTGATGGCTATAGTTTTGTAATACATTTTAAAGTCAGGAAGTATGAGTCCTCCAAATTCTTTCTTCTTTTTCAAGATGGTAATGGCTATTCGAGGTAACTTATGCTTCCAAATAAATTTAATGATGGGCTTTTCCATTTATGCAAAGAGGGTTATTAGAATTTTAGTTGAGATTGAATTGAATCTATGAATTACTATGGGTAGAATTGACAACTTGACCATATTTCCTCTTA
>PVKH010029407.1:0-12652 GCA_004027955.1 Chaetophractus vellerosus | reverse complement strand
CCCTTGAAGACCTGAATGAGGAAGTAAACCCTAGAGGGTTTATATATATACATTCTCCCTTTCTATCAATATGACCCTCTGTTTTACTTTGTTAAAGGGCTGCCTATATAAAGTAACAGAAATCTGTTGGCTTTTATGAAGGGTATTAATTTGGGGTAAAAGCTTACAGCTTTAAGACCATGAAAAGCCCAAACTGAGGCACCATCAGAGATGCTTTCTCATCAAAGTCAGTTATTGTTAATCCTAGTATGCTGCTACATGGTTGTGTTATTTAGCCAAATGGGTGCTAATGCAAAATACCAGAAATCTGTTGTCTTTTGTAAATATATTTATATGGTGTAGAAGTTTATGGTTACCAGGTCATGAAGTGTAAGTTACTTCCCTCACCAGAGTCTATTGTCACATGTTAGAGCAAAATGGCTGCTGATATCTGTGAGGGTTCGGGCTTCATGTGTTCTTCTCTTCCTAGGGCTTGCTTATTTCCAGACTCAGCTCCTCTTCTGTCTCCACAAGGCCAGCTATAGACTTTCAGGCAAACAGCTTGTTTCTCTTCCTGGGGCATTTTCCCTTTCCTCATGACCAAACTCCTCTGTGTGCTTACTTCTCTGGGGCTCCAGCTCAAAACTCCCCAACTTCCTTCTCTGCAGTGCAGTTTCTCTGTGAGTCCCCACCTAACAAGGGGCAGGGACTCAATGTCCTACTGATATGACCCAATCAAAGCCTTAATTATTATTTAATCAAGTAAAAGTAAAACCTCTGAATCCAATAAACTCTAATACACCCAGAGGAAAAGACCAGTTTACAAACATAATCCAATATTTCTTTTTGGAATTCATCAATAATATCAAACTGCTACAATGGTGAAGCAAGATGGCTGCTAATCTTGGCCCAGGGTTCATTGTCCCCCTCCGGGCTCACCCTTTCCTCCTGAGCTACTCTGTGGCCCAGGCTTTTGGGGCTTCCTGCTTAAGAACCCCATAGTCCTCTCTCTCATTGAAGAGGGGTTGTTTCTTTCCTGGCCTCACTCTCAGCTCTTCTTCTTTCTTCCCAAATTCAGCTGTAAGTTATCAGGCAAATGGCTCATCTCTCCCAAGGGCCTCAGGTGTTTGAGCCTTCCCCTTTCTTTCACATGGCAAAATAAAAAATGGCAGAGTTCTTTCTTTCTGTGTGTGTGTGAGTGAGTCTTTGTGCTTCTGTTATATTAGATGTAGCAAGGGGTAGAGGCACAACCTGAGCCACACCTCACTGATTCAGTCCAATTAAAGGCCCTTAAGTGATTTTATCAAGTAATCTAACCAAATGCCACTCAGCTGGACATAATGCAAATGATAGCACACCCAGAGAAATAGATTAATTTACAAACATAATCTTTCTCTTTTTACAATTCATAAATAATCTAAACAGCCACACACCCAAAAGATGGAGTGTCTTGTTACCTCTATTTTTTCTTCCTGTAACCCACCTGGGCAGACATTCAGGCCCTCCTGAACATTCTTCTCACTCTCAAGGGACTCAGGATGGTTTCTTAAAAACCCACCAAGAATCTGATAGACTGAATGAATTGGAACACAACTTTCCAATTCATACATTAGCATTAGTCATCCCAGTGGGTGGAACCCAGATTGTAACCAAATTAACCCAGGGACTGATCCAAATTATACCTTTATAAAGGGTACATCATAATAGGGATGCAGAAGGGAATCCCAAGGACACAAGTTTTTTTAAAATCTCAGGAAATACAGTAAGGGTCAAAAAAGAACATATCCACTTTTCTCAGAAGAGAGGTTGAGTTGTACAGGCAATATACTCACCTCAATCTGGAGCACCTGGATAATATGAAACTACTCAATATGACCTTCTTCAGTCAAATTGCTATAGCTTTAAAGAAAAAAACTAAAAAATTGGAAGAGAAATTATGGATAACTATGTTTAACATGGTTAGAAAGAAACTTACTGACTTTTTGGTAGATTCCAGAGCTCATTACTCTGTTTTAAATGAAAAACAAGGCTCTGTCTCCAAAAACAGTGGCTATTAATGAGGATTCTGGGGTCCTTATAACTTTCCTACATTCCCTCAAATGTCAAATAGGAGACAGTAATCTAAAGCACAGCTTCCTTTATATGCCTGAATGTCCTATGCTGTTGTTAAGACAGAATCTCTATTGACCAAACTAAATTCTCAGGTAAAGTCATCTCTTCAGGAAGAATAAACAGTGAAGTTCCTCAAAATCAAGGGCTCCTCAACCTGCCCTACTACACTTATATAGAGTGACCCAAATTGATGTATTAGAAGATCCCCTCCTGAAAGTAAGCCCAGAGGTATGGGCTGACGGGATGCCAGGGAGAACCAGAAATGCTAACCCAATAAAGGTAAATTTTTGCCCCAACACAAAACCCTTCATTTAAAGAGAGGGCAGGGAAGGTATATATTCATTCATGGAAGTTTTTCTTTGATATCATTTAATGCAACTTGCTCATCTGCATACAGTACTCATTTTTTTGTTGTTCAAAAGCCTGGAACTAATGATTACAGATTTGTGCTTAACTTGAGGGTAATTAATCAACTAACAGAGGACAATTACCTGGTAGTGCCAAAAGCTTACATGTTACTAACCCCTTACTGGGGATTTCTGTTGGCTCACAGTCTTGCACTTAAAAATGCCTTCTACTGTTTACCTCTGAAACCAGAATCCCAGGAGCTATTTGCTTTTGAATGGGAAGATCCCAAAACCAGTGTAAAGTAACAATATTGCTGGATTTGCTCCCACAGAGATTTTAAAAAATGCCCCCAGTCTCTTTATTGAAACTCTAGCTAGGATTTAAGAGAGCTTCAATTTGAAGGAGTTTCACTACAATATGTAGGAGATATCCTCATTGTCAGTCCCACCAAGGAGGCTTCAGATCAGAATACCCTCCTACCCTGAACTTCCTGGACGACCAAGGATCCAAGGGCTACATTTAAAAAAAGCCCCAAATCTCACAACCTACTATGAAATATCTAGGTATTAAGCTGTCTACAGGAGAAAATGAATTTGTTGACAGCCTGGAGAGAAGTCTTCTCTAGAGTGGCCATATCAACCACTAGGAAGCATCTTTGAGGTTTCCTAGGAAAGACTGGATTTGCTGTATTTGGATTCCAAAATTTGGACTTATAGCTAAACCTTTAAATGTGGCCCTTAAAGGAAAAGACAGTGAACACTTAAATTGGACAGCTGAGTGCCAGCAGGCATTTCATGCTGTTAAAGAAAACTTGTAACAGTACCAGCACTTGCCCTCCCAGATATAAGGAAACTTTTTCACCCATTTGTGCACAAGTGGCAGGGAATAAGCCTTGGGGTATTAATACAAAAATTAAGCATCACATGAGGACTTGTTTCCTACTCTTCTAAACGATTAATTATATTGATCCAATAATGGCCAGCATGCCTCCAAGCAATTACTGCCACATACAACCTGTTGTGGGAAGTTAAAAACTGCTTGGTTTACTGTGGGACAACCAGAGAATAGGCAATGCACTATATAATAGCACTCTTTGAAAAATAGGAGGATAGTCCATCACTTTTGGGAGGTTAGGTAAGTTTAGGCAATAGCACTAGATAATCCAAATGTTAAATTGAAAACAGTTTCCACCTAAAACCCTGCCTCCAAATTTTCTATTTCACAATATACAAGAGAAACCTATTCATGAGTGTGTACAAATAATTTTGAAAGAGACTATTCTTCTTGTCCTGCCCTTGGAAAATCCAGACATGGAGTTGTTCACCAACCAGAACAGTTCATGGACCAAGGACTCCAAAGAGCAGGGTATGCTTTAATAACTCCCCAGGTACATCTGCTCAGAGGACAGAACTCATAGCCTTCACCAGATCCTTACATCTGGGAAAAAATGAGTCATCTCCTATACCAAATCAAAATATGTCTTTTCAGTAGTCCATGCACATGGATTCATTTGGAAAGAGAGAGGATTATTAACCTCAATGAAAAAAGAAATTAAACATACAGAAATCATATTAGCCCCTTTAGAAGACATTATGTTGTCAAAAGAAATAGTAAGTATTGTCCCTTATCCAGGGCATCAGAAAAATGATAACCTGATAGCAAAAGGAAATAATTCAGTCAGTCAAGCTGCTAAATGAACAGCAAAAATCTAAACAGAAAGAGCAATACCTTGAACTGATACCCAGCATTGACTTGGACTAATTTAAGTCTCAATATTTGACAATGGATTTTGAAGGGCTGGAGAATGGGGATTTTGCATATTCTTGAAAATCCCATTAAGGAACTCTATAAAACCACCAAGGAAGGGTGGATATACAGTGCACAAGGAATCATACTAGCACTCAAATATTTAATGGCTGTGATCATCACACATTTAAATAGAGGAACACATTATGGAAGGGATGCCATGTACCAGTGACTATAAAAGCTCATCGTTGTCCCAAATGTGCAGAAAATATTACAGAAGGTTGCCCAGATGTGCTTAATCAGGGCTGAAAATAACCTCAAAACAGAACCTTTCCTCCTGTTAAAAGAGGTCAAATATGAGGAGCAGAATTAGCTGAGGGCTGGCAAGTAGATTTTACTGTCATGACAAAGGCCAGAGGAAATTATAAATACCTAATAGTGTTTGTGCATATCTCTGGATGGGTAGACGCCTTTCTTACTAGGACAGAGAAGGTCTCAGAAATAACCAAGGTCCTGCTTAAAGAAATAATTCCCAGGCTCACACTGCCATTGTCATACAGAGTGATAATGGAGGAGCTTGTGTTGCTAAGGTAATGAAGGAATTATTCAGAGCTCAAGGAATACATTGGAAGCTATGTGCTTCATGGAGGACCCAATTCACAGGGAAAAATGAAAAGCTGAATCAAACCTTAAAGAAGGATTTAGCAAAAAATTGCCAAGAAACTGACAACATGGGACAGAGCATTGTCAATTGCACTGCTTAGGGTAAGAGTAGTCCCTAGAAGTAAGCAGTGATTTCTCCTATGTTTCCTCATTGGATAATTTTTGCCTTAAGTCCTTAAGCATATGTTTAAAATTGTTTTCAAATTCATGGCTGCTAATTCAAACAATGGTTTCATCTTGAAATTTTTTTCTATTAATTTTAAAAATTAATGTGATTTTTTTGCTTTAGGTTTTGTAATTCTTAAAATATTATAATGTATTTTGTGAATGATGTGTTGTAGGGATACTGGGTTATGTTTTCTTTTGAAAAGGAGTATTGAAGTTTGTTCTGGCTTATATTAACTACTGACAACAACTTTTGAACTTCTCAGGCTTTATATTATTTTTTGTTTAGGGTGGTTTATTATCTCATTTTGTCCTCATTCTTAGGGCAAGGTGACAGTTACTTTGTACCTTTTTATCTCAAAGCTTTACATGATTTTGTTTTAGTAAAAATTGTGTGAGAAATAGAATGTAGTGAATTCTAAATTTTGACACAGTCTGGTAGTGTTTGTCTTTATAGAGGCATTTTTACTGCATAATAAAAATAAGATTAAAATATTCTTTATTATATACAATTTTATTATTTTAATATTTCTAGTTTCCTTTTTGAAATGTAATTTTATTTCACATGCTCACTTTCAAGCTTTTTGTATAGATTTAAGATTGACTTTGAATGTACATGATGTCAAAGTATCAACTTAATTCTAATAATTTTTATTTTCATTGAATATTTTGGTTTATCAAGAATTCTTGAAATATTTCTTGACATGAAATTAGTTTAGAAAAATAATTGCTTTTTTTAAAGTTTATACTAAAGGTATCTTCAAGGCAGCTAAATGGAACATAAACTCAAGGAATACATATGGTTAAAAGAACATTGTTAAGGCACCCAAAATTTAACTTACTGAACAAAATGACTATCATAATGTGAAGCCTGTTATAGGAAATGTATTTTATATCGAGTGTTTTTATTTATCAGCATATTCAATAGGAAAATGTACAAGGCAAATTTCCAATACTGGGAGTTGATCATATGGTTTGGGAGAAAGGAAGAGCATTGGGGGAATCAGACAGGGAAAAAGACTGAAGATGAGGCAAATAAATGTATGGTTCATTCTGTAAATATTGGTATTACAGGGAGTTATAGGAATGGAGAAGAGTGAGTGGCTAAAAAAGACAATGGTAGACACACCAGTGTAGGCTGAGGGAATTTGATATAGATATTTAAGCATAATTTTGTACAAAAATTTATATTATGCTTCTTATGATGGGCAAGTAAAGTGTGGAATGTTTTGTTCCTAGAGATAGAACAAAAGGAACATAGTAATGGTTTGAAATACTAATAAGATATTTCTATATTACATAACTGTGCAAATTACTTAAGAAAAACATATTCAGTACAATTACAAAATAAAAATAAAAATAACACCTTCAAATTAGAACCAGGATAAGTATAATAAGGTACTAATTTATATTTATAAATATAAATAAGGTACAAAAGTTATGATGCTGAGCATTATATTTAGTATGAATGAATGAAAATCTCTGGTAGAAATAAAAGGGATTATAATCAGTTTAATAAGTCTTAATTATGATGATGAAAAGTGTCCATAGTAAAAAACATATATAGTAAAGAATAGTAAATAGTACATTTATAGTAACATTCTTTCCACAATTTTAACATGACCACAAAAATGCATGTTGTTGATAATAGATGATTTATGGGGACTCTCTATTAACTACATGAGTGAAAAGGTACAGAGTAGGTTCATTATATCCCTACAATAATGCAGTATTAAATTTCCTAAGTGAGCTCTTATATTATAAAGTTTTATAATAGAAATCATTATATTGTAAAATTAAGTTGGCTGATGTTAGAACCCAGTAAATTTGGCAGAAGAAAAGAAGAATGGAAAATAAATATATAAACATATATATGTATACACAATCTCATCATTTATGCTATCTTCAGTCACTCCCATAAATTAAGATTCTTTCTTTTTCTAGAGGTTTGTTTTTGTTATATGAGAAATTCCTAAACAGTTGTCTCCAATTATTTGTCATATATACAAAGTATAATTCTGTTTTTCTTTATTTCCCTATTCTAACTATTTAGAAAATATATCATTTGTGAAGGAATGGGTCTGTAAATTAATGACTTGTTTGACATATGCAAAGGAAATGTTTGGAAAATAATTCTAGAAATATAATTTTCAGTAAAAATAACACTTTTTTAAAAATAGAAATATGTAGAATACTGACAACATAACAAAGAAACATAAAACATGAGTGCAATAGCATCCTCAACCTTGATGAATTACCACTATGCTTTCCCAAGTAAACACAAACAAAAGAAAATTATCATTACATAGCATGTGTGCTTCAATTCCCATATTGCTGAGATTACATTAGTGTGGTTCCCTATTACAATTGATGAAAGACTATTAAAATATATTATATATAGTCCATTGTTTACATTAGGTATATTATTTTCCATAAACAACTCTATTATTAATAACTTCTATTAGTGTTATATATGTGTTATAATTCATGAAGGAACATTCTTGTACTTTTAAACTCAACCCATAGTCCACAACAGGATTCACTCTGTTATGCTATACCATGTGTATTAGTCAGCCAAAGAGGTGCCTTTGCAAAATATACCAATAATTGGTTGGTCTTTATAAAGGGTATTTATTTGGGGTAGAAGCTTACAGTAACCAGGCCACAAAGCATAAGTTTCTTCCCTCACCAAAGTCCATATGTTGGAGCAAGACAGCTGCTGACATCTACCAGGGCTCAGGCCTTTGGGTTCCTCTCCTGCCGGGGCTGCATTTCTCTTCAGGTTTAGTACTTCCTCCACAAGGTCAGCTGTAGACCATCAGGCTAATGGCCCTCTCCAACATCAGAACTGCATCCCCAAAATCTTCTTCTCAAATCTTCTCCTTTGGTCTTTGACCTTGCCCTTTATACTTGAGACCAAACCCACTGAGGGGTGGGGTTCAACACCCTACTGACCCAGCCCAGTCAATGCCCTAATCATAACCGAATCATGCCCAGATGTACAGATCAGTTTACAAGCATGATTCAATTTATATTTTTGGAATCCATAATTAGATAAAACTGTCAAACCATTACATCAAGTTTTGTCTTCTTTCATTCTACTAACATACACGACCCACAGTTCCACTTTCAACCACATTCCCAAACATAAATCAGTCCTGTTAATTACACTCCCAGTAATGTAATACCACAACCTCCATTCATTTCCAAACCTTTACAATCAACTTAAATAGAAATATTGTAAAAATTAAGCATCAGCTCCCTATTCTGTAACCTCAATCTATAACCTGTGAACTGATATCTTATAGCTTAGTATAATTAGTTCCTTTCAATGAAATCTTATACTTGTCCTTTTGGGTCTGGTTTATTTCACTCAGCATAAGGTTCATCAAGATTCCATTCCTTTTTGCAGCTAAATAATATTTCATCATATGCAGAGATGACATTTTGTTTATACATCCATCGGTTGATGGACCTTTGGGTTGCTTCCATCTTTTGGCAATTGTGAATAATACTACAGTGGACATCAATGAGAAAATATCTGTTTTAGTCCTGGTTTCAAATCTGTGTATATAACTGATAGTGAGATTGCTAGTCATATATTAATTCTACTTAAGCTTCCTGAGAAACTGCCCAGAAGTCTTCCACAGCAGCTGTGTCATTTTATAAGACCAATGGCAGTGAATGAGTGTTCCCATTCCTCCACATCTCACCAATACTTAAAATTTTCTAGTTTTTTTTATAACAGCCATTCTAATGGGTATGACATGATATCTCATTGCAGTTTTGGTTTTCATTTCCCTAATAGCTAGTGATATTGAGGATTAATTCTTATGCTTTTTGGCTATCTCTGTACCCTCTTTGGAGAAATGTCTATTCAAGTCTTTGCCCCATTTTAAATTGGGCTGTTTTTCTTTTTATGTTTGAGTATTAGAATTTCTATATAGTCTGAATAATAAGCCCTTATCAGATATGTGGTTTCCAAATCTTTTCTCCCATTGAGTAGGTTATATTCTCATTTTGGGAACAAAGTCCGTTGTGGCTTTAAAGGTTTTTATATTGAGGAGATCCCATTTATCTATTATTTTCTTTTGTTTCTTGTGTTTTGGGTGTAAAGACTAAGAAACTATTCCCTAACATATTATTCTCAGAATCTTATAATCCTGGCTCTTATATTTATGTATTTGGGGGCATTTTGAGTTAATTTTTGTATATATTCTGAGCTTGTGGTTTTCTTTTGTTCTTTTGATTATGGATGTCCTGTTAACCCAGCACCATATGTTGAAGAGAGCATTCTCTTCCAATTGAGTGGCCTTGGCAGGCTTGTCCAAATCAACTGGCTTTAGATATTTGGGTCTATTTTGGAACTCAATTCAATTCCATTTTTGATATATCTAAACTTGTGCTAGTATCATGCTGTTTTGACCATTGTAGTTTTGAAATATGTTTTACAGTCAAGATGTGTGAGTCTGGATTTTTTTCTTTTTCATCATGCTTTTGGCTATTCAGGAAAATTTAGCTTTCCAAATTAGTATGATAATTTGCTTTTCCATTTCTGCAAAGTAGGCTGTTGGAATTTTGAATGAGCTTGCAGTGAATCTATAAATAATTTTGTAAATTTGTAAATCAAATTGACATCTTAATAGTATGTGGTCTTCCAATCCACGAACAAGGAGTGGACTTCTATTTATTTGGGTTTCGATTTCTTTAAGGAATGTTTGTAATTTTTTTGTGTACAAGTTCTCTACATCCTTGGTTAAATTTATTCTTAGATATTTGATTATTTAAATTGCTATTGTAAATGGAATTTTTTTTAATTTCCTCATCAGATTGATCATTACTACTGTATAGAATCACAGCTGACATTTGCATGTTAATCTTATATTCTGCTACTTTTCTGAACTCATTTGTTATCTCTGGCAGCTTTGTTGCAGATTTTTCAAGACATTCTATATTTAGGATCATGCCATCTGAAAATAGTGAAAGTTTTAATTCTTGCTTTCCAATTTAGACACTTTTTATATCTTTTATCTGGCTAGAACTTCCTGTAGAATGTTAAATAAAAGTGGTGACAGTGGGCATTTTTGTCTTGTTTCAGATCTTAGAAACAGTCTTTCACAACTGTGTATGATGTTAGATGTAGGTTTTTATTCATATATGCCCTCATCATGTTGCAGTAGTTTGCTTCTTTTCCTATTTTTCTAAGTGTTCTTATAAAAAAGGATGCTAAATTTTGTCAAATGCATTTTTCTGCATCAATTGAGATCATATGGTTTTTCATTTTATAAAAATATGGTGTATTACATTTACTGATTTTCTCAAGTTGAAACCACACTGCATTCCTGGGATAAAATTCAGTTGATCATGGTGTATAATTATTTTTTTGTGCTGATGGGTTCATTTTGAAAGCATTTTGTTGAGGAGTTTTGATTATATACAATTAAAATAAATTGGTCTGTAATTTCATTGTAGTATCTTTATCAGGCTTTGGTAATAGAGTGATGATGGCCATATAGAATGACATAGGTAGTGATTCCCTCCTCTTCAATTTTTGGAAAGAGTTTGAGTAGTACTACTATTAATTCTTTTTTTCTTAGGACTTGTATATTCTTACTTTATTTTTGTAATAATGATTTCTTTTTATTTTTTAAAGACACTTAGATTACATAATTGTTACACACAAAAAATAGGGATTCCAATATGCCCCACTCCCAACACCTCCAATACCCACATAAATATCCATATTTCATGTGGCATATTCATTGCAATTGATAAATGCATCCTGGGACTTTGTCATTAAGCATGTACCATAGTTCACACTGTATTCCACACTCTCTCCAACACATTTTTGCATATCCTGTGGTGATATAAAATGCCCTATATCTGTTGTTGCAGTGTCATTCAGGACGATTCCCAAGTCCCAAAAAAAGCCCTGTATTACAAATGTTTTTCCGTCTCCCTGCCCCCAGAGCCTCCAGGTGACCACTGCCTCCACATCAATATTGTAATTTCTTGCATTGCTAGAATCACAATATTTCTTTAGTAGAATACCAGGAAGTCCACTCTAGTTCATAGTTCTTTCCCCAATCCTGAGGATTCTGGGATGGTGATATCTACTCCAATTCTAATTGAGAGGGGGCTTATATCCCATGGGGAAGATGGATGAGAATATCTTGCTTGCAGTTGCAGACCCTCTCTGTTCCTTGGGATAGCAGTTGCCCTTCATCGTTTCCTTGTTAGTTGTCCTGGGTGAGTCCAAGGATTTGGAGAGTAGGTGCTGCAACTCTGCTGAGGTTCTGGGCCCAGCTGGCACATGGCTAACCCAGAGACTCAAGTCTCTTGGATGTACACCTATGAACTCCAGCACCAAGTATAGGTTTAAATAGAAGGGACAGATGAGTCATGTACAGGGAAGACATAATTGAGTCCAATTCTGTCACTCTCAGGAGCACAAACTCCAAAGTAGGGCACACTGGCAAGGCACCAAAATCTGGAGCTATCTGCCCTGACCAGAGCCCTCAGGAGCCCCACTATTTAGTATACTATCCACTTAAACTTAGCCTATTTTCATGGGCTGCATACGGGTTGCCTCCTGAGAGGCTCCTCTTTGCTCAAATGTGGCCTCTTTCTCAGCCAAACTCAGCATATATGTGCATTACATTCTACCCCCAGCATAGGACATGACTCCTGAGGATGAGCCTCCCTGGCACTGAGGGATTCCTACCAAGTACCAAATAGCAATGCAACTATAAATAAGTCCCAAATGAAAGGGGGCAAAGGACAAATGAGTTTATAGGCTAAGAGACTTCAAAGTGAGTCAAGAGGTCATCCCAGAGGTAATGCACATGCACATCTCAGCAGGATCTCATAGACTGCTAATAATTCTTGTTGAGAGTGGTGTATTGAAGTCCAAACTGTTATTGTAGAGGTATATGTTTCCCCCTTCAATTTCTCCAGTGTTTCTCTTATGTACTTTTGGGACTTCTGGTTACATGTATAAATATTTATGATTGCAATTTCTTTTCCTGCTGAATTGCCACTTTGGTTAATATATAGTGTTTTCTGTCTCTTATAACAGCTTTGCCTTAAAGTCTGTTTTGCCCAGTATTGTTATAATAAGAGATACCCCAGCTCATTCTTCATTAATATTTGAATGAAAGATCTCTCCCTGTCCTTTCATTCTCAACCTATTTGTGTCATTTGGTCTAAGATGAGTCACTTGTAAACAACATATAAATGGATCATGCTTTTTTTTAACAATTCTATCAATCTGTATCTGATTGTGGAATTTATCCCATTAACATCCAGTGTTATTATTGTAAATGCAGCACTTACTTCAGCCATTTTGTTCTTTCATTTTTATATGTCATATCTCTTTTTTGCCACTCTTTTCCTTTATTGCATTGCCCTTTTCTCTAGGATTAATACTTGGCAATGTATCTGACTGATCCCTTTCTCATTTTTGTTTCTTTTTTTTTTTAATTATCAGCATTCTGACTGACCAGGTTTTTTTGTTGTTGTTACACCCCCCCCTTTCTGCTTGCTCTTGCTGTCTGTCCATTCTTCTGTGTTCTTCTATGTCTGCTTCTTGTCTCACCCTGTCTTTGCGGCGACACGCTGAGTTGGCCCTCTGTGCAGG
>PVKH010029406.1:0-12651 GCA_004027955.1 Chaetophractus vellerosus | reverse complement strand
AGTTCACACTGTAGATGCCCTTGGCTTTTGAAACCTATTAGGCCATCCTCCATTCCCTCACCTCACCCACCTGCTTGGCCAACCAGAGAAGGCAGGCAGAAGCAAGCTCAGCCATACCTGGGGGGCAGAGAGGGGTGTGAGGAGGGAGAACTGGTTATGGGAAGCCTCCCAAGTGCTTGGCCTTGTGCTGAGGGCTGCTCAAGGCACATGCCTGCCTGATTCTCACCACAGCCCAAAGGGTGTGAGTCATAGTATCTGCCTTTTTCCAGCTTACAGTTCACCCTGGGAAAGTGAAACAGGCAACAATTAAGTGCTCATTGCTGTGCTACTGTCTCAGAGCATGGAAGGACTTCAGGGAAGGGAGAAATGTGGCAGGCATGAGCTGGGGGCAGAGGGCTTTGTGCAGGCACCTCCCATAAGGGGAGCAGCGGGTGGGCGCGAGTACCTGGAGGAGGCCCGGCCAGCTGGAGAGGGAAGTCTGGGCTGGGGCTCAATGACAAAGATTGGGTCTAGGGTCTAGGGTGGTTTCCTGAGCATCTAGTACTCCAATCAGGGGTCTAGGCTTGGCAGGGGTTCTCAGACTGGTGGAAAGCAAGGCCCGTATTGAACATGCCCCCTTCTCTCCATTTCCACTTATGTTTTCCTCAGCTAAGCCACTCACCACGTGACCCAGGTGCCTCCAGTCCCTTCCTGTGTCTCTGTGATCCATCCTCCTCAGAGCAGCCAGAGGGGCCGTTTGAAAATGTAAACCAGAACATGTCGTTCCCCTGCTAAAAAACCTTTCAGTTGCTTCCTGATGAACTTGGGATAAAGTCCAAGAGAGGTTTGGCCTACAACTCTCCCCAATTCATGTCCTACTGCTCCTTCCCTTACTCCAGTCCCACCAGCCTCCCTGTGTTCCCAAATATCATGTCCTCGCCAGTCAAATAGGGTAATGTCCGGAAAGCCCTGAGCCCTGAGTAAGTGTTCAGTAGCAGGAGTTGCCACTATTCCTGAAGCGTTAGAGAAAGACCCTTTTGGTCTGCTGCCATCAGGGAAGGCTTCTAGGAGGAGATGAAGGTGGAGTGGAGCCCTGGATTTGCGGGTGGAAGGCCATTGGGGTAGGACAGAAAGTCACCCATTCTGGGATGAGGCTGGAAATGTAAGCATGAGAGCCACGGCACTTGCTTCTCCCCCGCTGGGAAATCTTGTAGACCCCTACCCTACAGGCCCACTGCGCCCCCCACTCAGGCCAAGGACCAAATGTCATCTCTTCAGGGAGGCCTCCCCATTGGCTGTGAGGCTCCCCCAGCCCCACTCCCACCTCCCGGGTCAGACACTATCCTGGGTGCTGAGGATGCAGCCATGACCAAGACAGAGGAGGTCCCTGACAGCAGGGGCTCCCACGCCAGTGGGGGGCGTTGGACGGTGAGCGCAATAATGTCAGGCAGCGAGGAGAGAGAGAGACGGGGCCTGCCTTGCATCGTCAGTGAAGGCCTCTCTAAGGAGATAACACTTGAGCTGAGTCCTGGATGATGAGAAGGAGCCAGGCTTTTGAAGACCAGGAGCTCTAAGGAGCACTTCTTTGAAGAACCTGGAATGGGGTCAGAGCCAGGAGGAAGGCAGGGCCAGCTGTTGGCATTTGCCAGGGGTGCTGTGGACTGCCATTGAAGGGCTTTGAGTAGTGGGTGACTTGTCTGACCTGGGGAAGGGTGTGCAGAGCAGCCTGGGAGTCAGAGCTGGAGAGTCCACTCTGGCCCTGGTGAGGTCGCAGAGTGAGCTGAGCAAAGCCACTGGCTGCTTGGCCTCGGTCTCTGAGAGCAATGAGAGCAAAGCTTCCAAGCAGGCCCCTCTGGCCAGGCCAGAAGGGGGACAGCAGCTCTCGCCTGAGAGAGCTGCTGCCAGGGAGGGGCTAACAGGGAGCCTGGCAGGAGAGGCAGGGTGGGGCTCCCGTTCTGCTGGACTCCTGCCTGCCTTCTCCCCTCCCCTTCCCAGCCTCCGTGCCCCGCAGCCAGGCAGTCACCAGACCTGTCATGTGGGAGGCGTGGCACCACAGCCCCGGACAAGCCTGTTCCTGGCTGAACCTCTCGGTGATAGCCTGGGTCATTGTCAGCAGGCCCGGAAAGGCAGAATCAGAGAATCAGACTTAGAGCTGGGAAGGAGACAGTGATGAGTTCAGGCATATGCTGGAAAGATAAGGGGTTGGGAAATCAAAAAACCTGGACATGAATCCTGGCTCTTCCCTGGCGGTGTTGAGAAGGTGCAGAGAGAATGCTATGGAGGGCACCTCACAGTCAGGGCTCGGTCAGGTTTGGTGAAGGACAGAGCCCAGCCCAACCCCCTGCTCTTACAGAAGAGGAAGCAGAAGCCCAGAGAGGAAGTGACTTGCCCAAGGGCCACAGCGGGTGGTGGCAGAGCTGGGGCTGAGTTGAGGTCTCCTTACTCCTTGCCCTCCTGGATGTAAGTCGCCCTTCTTTCCTGCACCTTTCTGCAGAGGTGGGGCAGCTTCCCTTGCCTGCCCTGAGCACTTGCACACGTCAGGCCCAGCTGGCTGGGGGTGTTCCCACTCTCCAGGCACTGACAGTTTTGGGTGGGAGATAGGTATGCAGACAACTAGAATACAAGGCAGGCTGAAGAGACACAGGAGGTGAGGGGCGTGGGTCCTGGCACAGATGGGTCCCAGTTCTGGTGCTGCCCCATAGAATACAGTGATGACAGAGTCTGAATCCAGGTCAGGCCAGATCAAGGAGGCCCCCCCTTCAGGGCAGAAGAGCAGGGGCTCTTTGCTGTAGCCAGCAGGGGCTGCAGAGCTTTGGGGGAGAGGCATGACTAGAACTGACCGGTTTTGGAGGCAGGTTCTGCTGGCAGGTGGAAAAGGGACTAGAGGAAGTTTTTCCCCAGTGTTCTTGGTCCTGGAAATTTTCTGCCTCCACCCTCCATGGATAATTATGCTTCCTAAGAAACTGATCAGATGGGAAACTGCAGGAAGAGGTTTGGAGCAGGGATTGTGTAGGAGTTGGAGGGAGGGGGAAGAGTTTGTCGCCGGAGAGGGGGCGCTATGCCAAGCAGCAGGAGGTGGCTCCCTATAGAGGGGTAGGAGAGAAGCCTGGGCGGGGCTGAGAATTTAAGGCAGGCTGTGGGTGGCTCCTCTGATCCTGGTTCCCCAGTTGGGGGGGGGGGTGCGGGTAAGGCCGACTGGGAGGGTCTGGCCTTTCTGGGTAACAGCAGCTGGAGACAGAGCAGGAAAGTGTGAGGCAGTGGGGCCAGCTCCACCTGGCTGTCCCTGGGCCCTGAGGAGCCAGCCCTTCCACCCCTGAAATTCCATTATTGGCACTGTGGGGTGGCCTGTTCAGGTGAAGGGTGGGCACTGGGCACCCTCTCCTCCCACAGAGCGGCCCTTTCCCTGCCCTGGCTCCCAGCAGGCCCTTTGGTTGTGGGCCTGGCCTCCACCCCGTCTGCCTCGCCTGATAAACAGCCGTTCTCTGTGCTGAGGCTGCTGGCGAGCTGGGCTCCGCTGTGTGTGAGCAGGCGGCCGAACCACAGCGGCCAGTGGTTAGCAGTGAGGAGCAGGGGGCTCCCCACATCTGAGCCTGGGAGGCCAGGCTGCCCGTGGAGGGGCTCGGATGGCTCCGTAGGTGGCGATTCAAGGCATCCTTTGGGAAGATCAAGGGTCAGCAGAGCCTGGTGCTTAAGATCAGCAGAGTCCACCAGACTTGCGTTTGGAACCCAGCACCAGTCCTTACCAGCTGGATCACCTGAAGCTGATTTCCTGACCTGGGAGCATCCTTTTTCTGGAGATCATTTTTTTTTTTAACAATTTATTGAAGTATATCATTCATATATGAACATACATAAACTGTAAATGTTCAGTAAACTTCGTGAACTTACAAAACAAACATGCATAACATCATAAAGGGCTCCCACACATCACCCCCCCCACAAACACCCCACATTGTTGTGAATCATTTGTTAACAAATCATGAAAGAACATTGTCAAAGTATTACTACTAACTGTAGTCCGAATCTTCTTCCCCTATACATTTTTTTTAAGGATTTATTTATTTATTTACTTTTATCCATTCCCCCCCCCTCTCCCATTTTTGCTGTTTCTTTGTCCATTCACTGGGCAACTCTCTGCATCCATTTCCTCCCCTCTCTTCTCATCCTTTTCCTTCATTGGGATTTAATCCTCAGAACCTCCGATGTGGGAGAGAGGCGTCCTACCGCCTGTGCCACCTTAGTTCCTGGTTTTTCGGTGTGTCTCATCTTGGCTCTCCCTTCTGTTACTCTCCTGTTACATCATCATCTTGCTGCGTGGCTCGCAGGGCCTGGCAGTGCACCCGCAGTCGGGGCCTCTCGGCCCACGTGCCTTCTATATTTTTCTTTTTTAAATTTTTACCGGAGTTTCCGGTGATCCAACCCAGGTCCCTCCATATGGGAAATGGACACCCAACCACCCAAACCACATCCTTCCCCCTGCTATATCTCTTAAGGTTGACCAAAGATAACCAAAGTTACAGTCTTTTCCCATACAGGATGGTCATATAATAAGTCAGGCTTAGTTTATCACCAGCATTCTAAAAACCAGACCTAGGGAGAAAAACTAGGTCTGGGGACACGTGCATGGTTTCTAATATAGCGAATGTTTAGCCTATGGAGATCATCCTTGCTCTTGTGTTTGTTTGTTTAACTCCCCCCCCCACTTGTTTGAGGAATAACATGCATGCACACGCTGATCATAAGTGCACATGCAATGATTATTTACCATGTTTACATCCATGTCAGCAACCACCCAGATCAAGGTGCCTCCCAAGGGGATCCCCTAAGGACCCCTTGTGCCCTTTCCAGTCTAAGTACCTCTCACCCCTCCCCATCCCCACCCAGTAACCACTATTCTGCCTTCTCTTCATGGATGGATTTTACCTGTTCTTGAACTTGACAAACAATCTTTGTGTCTGGCTTCTTTCATTCAGCATACGCAAGAGGTTTATCTCTGTGGTTGCATGTTCCCGAGGTTTGTTCTCTCTCCTTGCTGTGTGGTATTGCCATGCACGAATTCACCACAGTTGGTCCATTCTCCTGTTGATGGACACTTAAGTTGGTTCCTGTTTTTGACAATTATGAATAAAGTTGCTGTGAACATTCCTGTGCTCTGCAGGGTTTCTGTGACAATTAAACAAGTAACCTATCACAGTTAAGTATCTAATGTCAGGTTTTGACTCAGAGCAGGTGCTCAGAAAATTTCCCCTTGGATTTTTTTGGTCCAAAAAAAGGAAGGAAAAACAAATGCAAACACTGCATAAGTACATGAAGAAAACTACAGAAGCTATACCCCTTTATCCCTTTCACCCCTTGGTTCTTCTGAGCCAAACACTCTTAACGGTTCATTGTGTCCGCCTGGACTTTTCTCTATATTTGTGTGTTGTTGTTTTTTTTAACTTTACTTTGTACATTTAATAATTAAAAATATAAACAATTAAAAACGAAAAAGCAAACACAGATGAATAAATACATTTCTCAATTAAGTGTACTGGATACAAATACATTTTTTTAAAATCAATATGTTACGCAATATATTTGGTTCATAGTAACGCAACCATACAGTATATGTGATTCTTTTAAAAATAAAAATAGTTTTATAAAAACAATCATGCTGTTCATACTCTTTTGCAACTTACTTTTTTCATTAAATCTGGTATTTTAAAAGAATCCCCTTAGAGGGAGAGGAAGGGGGTGGGGTATATGGGAATCCCCCTATATTTTTGATGGATCATTTGTGTTATCTAAAACTTCTTTTTAAAAAAAAAATAATAATAATAAAAAGGAATCCCCTGTCTGCACTGAGGGAGCAGCTTTGAGAGGGACGGGCTGGGGTAAGCTTGCTGGCAGGGCTCCCTCTGGGCTTCCTCTGTGTGGAACCTAGGGTTCGGCTTCTGAAGCCCTGAGGGTGTGTCCTGGCTTGGTCACTCCCAGGCTGGATATATTCTTGGCCTTACATGCTCTGAGCTTTGGTTTTTCTCGTCTTTAATATAGGAGAACCCATACCCAATATATTGTGCACGAAAGTACAAAGCAAAATGGAAAGTGCTGTATGTGTGCTAGTTATTATCAGGGCCTGTCAGAGCTAGAGGAGACCTCCCAGCCCTTTACCTTACACCTGAGGACACCGAGACCAGAGAAAACCACAGAGCCACAGGTGAGGGAGCCAGAATTTAACCAAGGCCTTCTGACTGCTAGGAGTCTACACTGCCACGTCCCAACTTCCCCTGAGGGTTCCTGCTCTCTCTTGGTCCAAGCTTATCTCTGATAGACCAACTTCCTATTTGAGGGCACTTTAGAAAATTTCAAAGGCTTCAATTTACTCCACTGGTCCCTGACCGAGACCACTGGGTGACTACTACTGCCAGGCAGCAAGCTGTGCTCACCGTTGTCTGGTCTAAGAGGGCATGGAAGCAGGAAGATGGGCAGGGCAGTGGGGGCTGGGATGGGAGGGAGATGCTACCCCAGTCTAGGCCATGGTGCCCTACCTGTCCCAACTGTACCCCCTAACCTGGGCCTCAGTCAGTTCCCCACTGAGCTCATTTCCCCCAAGAAGTTAAGCTTGGGAAGACAAAGGCTTGTGTTGCAGTAGTCTCTTAGACTTTTCCTAGCTTGGTCTAAGGAATTCCTGAGCCTTCGCCTTACAGAAGCTAGAAAGGGGATCCCTCTGGGCTGCGAGGTAAGGAACTAGGCTGAGGTCAAGAATCGAGCTGGCATGGGCTGAGGCCTTTGCCTCACTTGCCCTGCTCCCTGCCAGGAAGTAGTTGGCATGATAAGATATATATGTACTGGCCCAGGTGAGCCCCATTCTGCCCGGTGTTTAGCTATCACCTGCAGTACCAGGTATGGCGTGGCAGAAATGGTTCCTGGCGCCTTGGCTCTGCCCTCACTCCTGAAAGCTCCCCTGGCAGCGATATCAGGGAGCTGGGCAGGGCCTGTCTGGGAGTGCTTTGTTGACCCAAGGCGGGGGTGGGGAGGGGCTCTGAGCCCTGATATCTGCTTTCAGGGAGAAGGCGTGGCGTGACACACTTTCTAGTGGCAGTGAATGGTGATGTCACAAAAAGTCCTGCCCAGAGAGTAAGAGGCACGACCACCTCATTCTTGAGCAGCTTGCCTTGTACGGGCACCGTACTCGACCCTCTGCCTGCATCACCTCAGTGGTCCTGACCTGACCTTGTGGGGTGAGGGGAAGTGTCCCCGTTTTATAAATGAGGACCCCGAGATCTGGCAAGGTTAACTTACTTACCTAGGTCACACATGCAAGAAGGTGGTGGGATCGGGTGACCTTGAATCCTAGGAAGCCAGAATGGAAGAGCCGTTTGAGGTTACTTGATCCCCTCCTTCCCTTATACAGTTGACCAAACCCGAGGCCCCGAGTGGAAGAGTTAGGGCAGCATGGGGATGAGCTTTGAGGAACAGTGCTCTTTGCGTTCCAGTGACAGCATCGATAGTCATTACCATGCTGAGGCCCAGCCTGCTCCTTTAAACATTGTGAGGCAGTTCCAGTTAGGTCCATCCTCGGGAGAACTGAGAAGGTCATCGTCCAGATCATTTTCTCTGTTCTGCGGTTCAGACAAGGAACCAGGTTGAGAAACGCCCTGGAGGATAAACACCTGTAGACTCCAGAGTCAGCCTCCTGGGCTTGAATCCTACTTGGCCCTGCCACTTATCAGCCTTGGGCAGGTTACCTAGCTTCTCTGAGCCTCAGTTTCCTCATCTGTGACGTGGGTATGATAGTGCCTCCCTCATTGGGTAGACATGGGGGTGAAGAAGCCCTCGGTAAGTGCTCTCTAGTATTTTTATTAACGTCTCATGAGGAAGCTGGGCAGTAGAGCTGATTAGAACCCAGGGCTCCGGCTCAAGTTCCGGGCCCTCCGTGTCCTGCCTGGCAGTGGCTCTCCCCAGTTCCGGCTGCCCCGCCACAGGGCAGTGTGTGCACCCCGCCCTCTGTACA
Source organism: Chaetophractus vellerosus (assembly GCA_004027955.1). NCBI lineage: Eukaryota > Metazoa > Chordata > Mammalia > Cingulata > Chlamyphoridae > Chaetophractus > Chaetophractus vellerosus. Next base: position 4,679 of record PVKH010029406.1, on the reverse strand, counting down.
GGATCACACAGGGCGCTGACAAATGCTTCCCTATCTCCTCCCTGGGCTTGGCACGGTTACTTCTCTGGTGTGGGCTGCCTGGCGGGTGGGCAGCCTCTCAGCCTACTGGGACCCTCTACCTCTGAGCTCTGCTCATCACTGATGGGCGCTTGGCCACCAGCCAGGCCATTACCCACAGCCACATCTGAGCTGGTGTCCAGGGCCTGTGCCCTGAGGACAAGAGCATCTGCAGGAAGCAGTTACCGGGCTGTTTCCTATCCTTCGGCCTGGTATGAGGGCAGAGCTGGGGCTCTGTGATCAGGCAGGCAGTCCTGGGACCAAATACCAGTTTTGATGCTTACTGGCCATGTGGCCTTTTAAGCTCTGAGCCTCAGCATCTCCTCTGGAAATGGAAATAATAGTGTCTGCCTCATGATATTGCTGAGGCCCATTGAGAAAGCACAAGGCTTGGTGCTAATTCTCCCTCCCCATGGTGGTGTGCGGCAGGAGGGCTGCACGGTGTCCCCAAGGCAGTGCAGACAGGCACCAACCGGGGGCCCTGCGGGCCAGACTCAGGCCCGGGAGGTGCTACCGGAGGAGCTCCGTTCCTCTTCACGAGGTACCAGGCAGAGCCTGGGCACACTGGTACTGCCTGGGGCCTGAGGGAGCACGGCAAGGGGACCCTGCCCCCAGCACTCCCCATTTGGCCCAGCAGCAGGACTGGAAGCCAGGGCTCAGAGCCAGTGGCAGCGTGGTTGGAGCCAGGGCTGTGGAGCCAGAAAGACCAGGCTGCGTGGCCTAGGTTAGGTCCTTCACTTCCCTGTGCCTCGGTTTCCTCAGCTGTAGGATGAGGTTGGAGAATCATGCATGTAAGGTATACAAAGCATCATAGTGAAATGCTCAAGAACAAGTAGCTAAAAAAAAAAAAAAAAAGGTGAAGGGAGTGGGACGATGGCACTGTGGACTGAGTGAGGACCAGCTTTGAGATGACTGTCCTGGGTGTGAGTCCTGGTTCTGATACCACCTTGCAGTGTGACCTCGCCTAAGCCCCTGCTCCTCTTAGGGCTTCATTCTTTGCACTGTGAAATGAAGGGGTTGGATGGAATGGTCTGGAAGAGCCCTGTGGCTTCTTGCTGCCCCTCTTCTGCCCGAGGAGAGGCCTGACCTCCCTTTGTTGTTCCTTAAGTCCTGGGCCCTGCTGGCACCAGGACCAGGGCCTGCAGCCGGCCATGTCCTCATCTTTTCTCTGCAGTGTCCTTTAAAGGGCAGCCTCCTCTGAGCATGCTCAGCTCTCCCATCCACTCAGTATATCTCCTGGCCTGAAGTGACAAACTGTCTCCAGTGTGTGTGGGGGGGAGGCAGGGAGAGGCCCGCCAAGCATGCCTTCCGTGTCCCCCGCCTTCACTGTGCTCAGCCAGCTGATTTGATTTTTAGGGGAAACATTGGGGAGACTTTCAGGACATCTTCTGGAGAGGGAGCCTCAGGTACCTGCTTCTGGGGACTCTCTCCTCCACACCGCCTGGTTCTCAAGCCTTGGCTCTCTCTTAACCTCCAGGCTCTCCTGCCTGCCCTGACTGGTGGCTGAGTTTGGGCTGAAACTTTGGACAGAGATCTCTGAGGTGGTACCCCGCTCGTTCTTCCAAATTGCTTCCCTTCCCAGCCGTCTTCCTCAGGGTCTCCCAGCCCTCCCTCGAGCCCAGGCCCCATCCTTCTGCCTCAATCCTCAGAATGCTGGTTCCCTGGCCCCAAAGAGAAGCTGCTGCCTGACAGGAGGGCCCTCCTCTCACCAGGGCCTCCAGAGTGGGCCAGACAGCCCAGTCCCTATGGTTTCACAGCACTCCCGCCATGCCCTCGTGGAACCCAAGTCGGGGCAGCCACACGAGGCCACAGCATGCGCCTAGCTTTGGACGGCAGCCCTTTGCCATCCCACCCCTCTTTCCAAGAGGCTGTTACCTGGCCCCCTTGTACCTTCCTTGAAAGCAGAGTTGTCATACATTATCCCTGCCATGCCCTCGTTCTGCAGCTCCAAGGTGTTTTTATTTTTGTTCTCTTCTGGGTGTTTTTAACCTCTCTTTGCACCTCTTCCTCACAGCAACCCCGTGCCACAGGCATTGCTTATCCACATGTTAGAGAGGAAGAAACGGAGGCTCAGTACTGTGATTTGCCAAAGGTGCCAGAGAAGTTAGGGTTTAGGACTGGGAGAGAACCAGCGCCCTCGTTGGCAGACCAGGGCTCTTCACACGGCCCCACGCTGCCTTGTGCCGTTGTGCTCTGGCAGGAAGACAGCCGTGGGCCCAGTCTTACAGCACCTGGCTTTGTCCAACAGCAGAGCTCATCAGTGACATGTCAGAGATGACTGAGCCTCAGAGGATGGGGAAATTGAGGCCAGAGAAAGGCCAGGACTTGTTCAAGGCACACAATGAGTTGGTGGCAGGATCTAGACTAGAATCCAGGTCTCCTGCCCCCCTGCCTGGGCTTGGCTCAGGCCCTTCCTCTCTCCAAATGTAGCTTTCTGCTCTCTTGAAGCATTTGGAGGTGGGATTGGGAGGGCTCACCCATCCTACTGGAATCTTGCAGGAGGCAGCAACAGCCAATCCAGAGCCTGGACCTAATGGCTGTGCAGTTGAAGAGCCGTGCCTCACCCCAGGTGCTGAGCTCAGGTGTCCAGGTGCCATCTCCTTTGACTTCCTCCCTGAGGTAGGCGCAGGTAGAACTTTCACATCACCACCCAGGTTAGAGCCCTCTAGTGACTCTGCAGGGTTTGTCCGGTTGATTTACAGTTCCCCCTCCAGGATACTTAAGGCCTTTTACAATCTGGCCCTTGGTGAGCACTGGACTGGGAGTCAGCAGTCATGGGTTTGTGACTGGTCCTGGGCTGTGCTGCTACATGTGATCTTGGGCGAATCTGTGGACCTCTCTGAACTTCTGTTTCCTCTTCTGTTGTCTACTGCCAAGGGTTGAAGTGAGGACCAGAGGAAAGGCTGTTTTATGACCATCTAAGTAATTCTTCCCAGCCTTCACTGTTGTTTGTTTCCAGTAGAAATCCTCTACCTGCACCATGCTTGTTGTCCCTTTCCTGCCTTTTCAGCTGCTGCTGCTTTGCCTGGAAGGCCTTCCTGGTGCTCCTCGAACCCCAACCCTTCCTCCAAAGTTAAGGCCAATTTCAGCTGGGGTTTAGCACACATGAGCATAGTACTAAACACTGGAGATTAAATTAAATCAGACAGGAATCCTGCCCTCAAATAGTCACCCAGGCCAACAAACAAGTCTTGATTCTTACCATGTGCAGGCTCTGTGCTGGCTGTTGGAAAGTCAAAGACGACTAGGACAGGGTCGCTACCTTTAAGGAATTTGTGGTGGGGGAGGGGTGGGGGAAACAAGCACATGGAAACCAATCAACCAGCCATGTGGTGTGATCCGACTCTGAATAGAGGATGGTGTGTTTCCAGCTCTGCAGGACCAGAACCCAGACCCACTGGTCTCTGCCCTGGAGGTATTTAAGGAGAGCTGCTGAGAGGAGGTGATATGGGAGCAGCCCCTTGCAGGAGGTGTGTTTCTCCAGGGGACAAGCAGTGGTAACCCACCCGGGCAGGGTCTGGCAGTTCGCTCATTGTTTTCATATCTGTGGTCTCACGTGATCCTCACAATAACCTCAAGGTCATTGAGGCAAGAGGTGATCATCCAACAGATGGCAATTGAGAGCCTTCTGTTTGCCGGGCCCAATCTGCATGCTAGAGATACGACATTGGTCGCAACAGAGTCTGCCCTCGTGGAGCTGGCATTCTGGTAGGGGATCGGTCAGTACACCGGTGGAGTGTCAGGAAGTGATTGGTTAGGACATAAAGAAAGAAAGAGCATGGCGAGTGGATAGACAGGATTGGGCTAGGCTCCTCTGAGCAGGTGACATCTGAGCAGGGACCTAAAGAAGGGAGGGAATACGCTGTCCATCTAGGTGGCGAAGAGTGTTTCAGGGAGAAGGAACGGCATATGGGCAGGCCCCGAAGCACAGCCATACGTGGTGCTCAAGGAAGAGCAAGGAGCTGGGATAGCTCGAGGGGAGTGAGGTCTAGGTGTCATGAGAAGCCATGGGAGGGTTTTTTGGTTTGTTTGTTTGTTTTTTAAGTTCAGGGGCCAGGGATTAAACCTGGGACCTCTTATGTGGGAAGCCGGCGCTCAACCACTGAGCCACGTCAGTTCCCCTAAGTTGGTTTTTTCATTTGTTTGCTTGTTTGTTTGTTTCTTTGTTTGTTTTTTTAGGAGGCACTGGGAACCAAACCCAGGACTCTCGTGGGAAGCAGGCGCTCAACTGCTTGAGCCACATTTGATCCCCCATGGGAGGGTTTTGATCCTCCTTTTAAGAGACTGTCTTCCCTTCACAAAGGTTCACTCTTGGCTGGGTTTATGAAGAGACTGGGGGGACAGGAGACTGATTGGGGTGCCATTGCAGTGGTCCAGGCGAATGCTCATGCGGTGGACGGGGTAAGAAGTGTCAGATTCCACCTGTGTTCAGAAGGCAGCACCGACAGTTTGCCCATGGGTGGGATGTGGGGTGTGAGAGCAAGAAAGGAGTCAAGGATGAGTCCAGGGCTTGGGGCCTGAGCAGCGGGGTGATGGGGACCATTGTAGGAGGAGCAGGCTTGGGGGTGGGGAAGCTCCTGTGCCCCTCCCTCTCTGCAGATCCACCCCACATGCACCCAGAC
>PVKH010029405.1:0-12658 GCA_004027955.1 Chaetophractus vellerosus | reverse complement strand
GCCTGCTCGCAGGTAGCTTGCCCTGCCCATGGTGGCTTGTCCTGCCCACAGTGGCTTTGCCTTCTCAAGGCGTTCTGCCTGCCCAAGGAACCGAACCCGGGGCCTCCCATGTGGTAAACCGGTGCCCTACCAAATGAACTACAGCTGGCCCCCTATGGCTACTAGATTCTGAGATCCCCTAGAAAGCCCTCACCATTCCATACCAGGCTAACAGTTAGTCCTTCATTGCTCAGGCTGAATTAAAGAATTCTGTTCTGTAAAATGTGACTATTCTTAGAAGACCTAAAAAATACTGAATCAGAGGTTCTCCAACCAAACAGCCTAGCCAGATCATGCTATGTGAAACTCATAGTCAAAAGGCACTGTTCATTGATGTCAGGTTTTTGATTCTCTTAAATGTAAGCAGGCAACCAAAAATTGGCAGAACAAGAGAAGAGCACTTAAGAAGAAAGAACAATCAAAGGAAGAGAAGAAAGAAAATGGGAGGAAACAGGAATTCTGCAGGATTTAGGAAATGTCCCCCCAAAAAACTATCATTAGTATTCCCAGAAATAAGAGAAGACATGGCAACCATGAGACAAGAATAGGATACTATATGAAAGGAATATTCAAACAAAAATAAGCTCTTAGAAATTCAATACTAAGGCAGAAATTTAAGCAAAAATAACTCAACAGAATAGCTAGAATATATTTACTGAAAGTTTAAAAATATAGCAAAATGGCAAAGAGAAATATAAAATGAAGATATGAAAATTAGAGGTTTAGTTCATGAGTTTCAATATCCAGATAAGGAAAGTGCCAGAAAAAGTCAGTAGAGAACAGAGAATAGATTAAGGAAATTTAGGAAATTTCCCTAGAAATGAAATACCAGATATTTTAAAAACAAAGGAGCCAGACTGTGACAGTTCAGAAGGCTTGGAGAAGATGGTTTCAGGAAGATGAAATACATAACATACCTGAGCTGTCTGAATTTCCAAGGGGAGATTTAGGCAACTGTTGAAGAGCTTCAGTTTCGATTAATGCTAAGTACTCAGAAATCAAGCACATTAAAACTATTTTCAAAGTAGTGCAAAAAATAAATATTTCATCAATGTTCAATTATGACTAGTATTTCTATATCTATAATAATGTAAATAACAACTATTGATATTATCAAAATTATAACCATATTAAGAGGATGGAAATGCGCTGGTTGGAATCAGAGAGTCTCTTCTATGTGGGGAGTGAATGGAAATATTTAAAGCTAAATCACCAAGAAGTAGCAATTTCAGCATGTTCTTTAGAGCCATTGGGGTAAATATCAGAACAATAAGCTGAAAGAAATGAAAGTAGATTTTACCAAATTAATACATATGTTTATGTAATTGTAAAGACAATATCAACAATTTTTTAGAAAATGGTGAGGAGGGAAACTAGACAAGTGATTTAAAGCTCACCTTTTTAAAAATTACTTAAAATTGTAAAAATATTTTGAAATAAGTAATTAAATGGACTTGCACACAAAAATAAAAGACATATTTTCAATTCTCAGTAATATAGACATTGTGGTGATTTGTCAAAACTTAAAAATAGTGAAACTGAATAGAAAGATCAGGAGTAAACAGACTTTAAAAGCTGTAATAAAAGGTGAAGATACATTACATTATTGATAAAATGTACAATTACACAATAAATGATTATGGGATAGTTTCTTGAAGGGGAAAATAAGCATAATATGTAACTTAGGCAAAACACCAACAAGATTTCATAATAAAAGCAAAACCAAAATACTTAGAATGAAATGTAATATATTTATTCTTATTCTTCAGGTGGGAAAGGCAGTTCTGGTTGTCACATAATGGAAAGAAAACAGGAAATACTGATACTTTTTACTAAAAAAAAGAGAAAAGATTATTGTATGTCACCAAATGTCATGAATACAGTAAATTTTCTTCTACAAATTTGAAATTTAATAATACTCAGAATATACTAGCATATAGTTTATTTGAAACACATGGACTGTGAAAGTGACAGTGTTTGGATTATAACGATATCACCAATATCTGATTAATAAAAGTAATTCCACTTCTTTTATATAATGGCCTAAGGATATGAAAATAGATAAATCCTGAATTTTGGTCAGATCTGTTAAAACTTCATCTTAGATTAGTCCAGTAATGACAATATCTAATATATAAACATAGTATATACATTCATATAATATATATCTATATCTCTTACCTCTAGTTTTTATTCCAAATAGGAAAGCATAATTGCATATATTATTTAAAATCTCCATTAGCTTTGAACAAATTTATGTTACAGCAGCCTCTTAACATTTTAGTGCCATAATTATAATTTTAATTCCACATATTTGAAATTTTTTAAGATTTTGTACACTTCTGCCATAGTGAGTATGGCAATCTTATTTCGAACCTTTAGAATTTACAAAAAATATAAATATTTTAAGTAAAACCTATCTGCAAAAAATGTATCAATTAGAGTATCCTGAATATAAGTACTATATTGCATTTTTCATTATATTATCTAGAATATGTACTTTAAAATAATGTTCACAACATGTTATTAAATACACTATTATTCTTTTTTTTTGAAAAACTCAACAAACAGAAGTGATTTTATCTGGTACTGTTCTCAGGTAGAAAAAGTGGAGCAGGTAGGGTCTTGTACCCCTTCCTTCCCCTAACTTTTTATGAAACTATAGTCTGGTCATGAGTTAAATTATTCTCTTATTATGTGAAGAATCATAACTACCAAAGAAAGATATTTCAAAAATGCCAAGCTTAAATTTTTACATTGCTTCACAGAAGAAAAAAATCTGTGCATAAATTACAAACGGAGTACTGATTTATTTTCTATTTAAAAAAATGTTAGCAATCACAGTTCTAGATATATCAAAACACCAAAATGGAAAGAAAGTATGCAATTGCTATTCAAATTAGAGATGTAATTAAAGCTGACATAACGTTATTACATATGGAAAATTTCTTTAAAAATTGTGGAGGGAATAAAACTTAAAAGAGAATTAAATACAGCTCCTTGAATTAAGTTCTCTGGCCATATTTTTTTCCCCTAAATACATTAATGAAAAGTACCTGTTTATTTTACTAAGTATTTGCTTTTTATTTCTCATTTTCATTTTATTAAAAATGAAGGTCATTAGAAGATCAATAAGGAAACAGAGAGCTTGAGTAAGATGATAAATGAACTAGACCTAACAGGCATATATAGAACATTGCACCCCAAAAGAGCAGGATATACATTCTTCTCAAGTGAACATGGATAGTTCTCCAGGATAGACCACATGCTGAATCACAAAACAAGTCTAAATAAATTTACAGAGATTGAAATTACACAAAACATCTTCTCTGACCAAAATGGAATGAAGCTAGAAATCAATAACAGGCAGAGGACTGTAAAATCCACACATATGTGGAAGTTAAATAACACACTCTTAAATAATCAGTGAGTCAAAGAAGAAATTATAAGGGAAATCAGTAAATATCTTGAGATGAATGAAAATGAGAACAGAGCATATCAAAACTTATGGGATACAGAGAAGGCAGTGCTGAGAAGGAAGTTTATAGCCCTATGTGCTTGCATTAAAAAAGATAAAAGAGCTAAAATCAAAGACATAAGTGCACACCTAGAGGAAAGAACCACAAACTAAACCCAACCCAAGCCAAAGGAAAGAAATAACAAAGATTAGAGCAGAAATAAATGAAATAGAGAAGAAAGAACAGTAGCGAGCATTAACAAAACCAAAAGGTGGTTCTTTAGAAAGACCAATAAACTTGACAAACGCTTAGCTGGCCTAACAAAGAAAAAAGAGAAGATGTAAATAAATAAAGTCAGAAATGAGAGGGGAGACATTACTACTGATTCCACAGAAATAAAAAGGATCATAAGAGGATGCTAGGAACAACTATGTGACAACAATTTAGACAACCTGATGAAATGGGCAAATTCCTAGAAACACACAAACTACTCTGACTCTAGAAGCAATAGAACATCTCAACAGATGAATTACAAGTAAAGAGTTTGATCAAACTTCAACAAAGAAAACCCAGGACCAGATGGCTTCACAGATCAATTCACCAAATATTCCAAGAATTAATACTAATCCTGCTAAAACGTTTCCAAAAAATTGAACAGAAAGGAATACTACCTAACTCATTTTATGAGGTCAACATTACCCTAATACCAGGGCCAGGTAAAAATATTACAAGAAAAGAAAATTACAGACCAGTTTCTCTTATGAATATAGATGTTAAAATGCTCAAGAAATACTTACAATTCAAATCCAACAGCACTTAAAAGAATTATACATCATGATCAAGTGAGTTTAGCCCCATGTGGTTCAACATAAGAAAATCAATTAATATAATATACCACTAAAAAAAACCAAAGGAAATAAAACCACGTGATCATCTCAATTGATGCAAAAATCATTTGACAAAATCCAGCATCCTTTCTTAATAAAAGCACTTCAAAATAGTAGAATAAAAGGAAACTTCCTCAACATGATAATGTGCCTCTATGAAAAACCACTGTTAATATCATATTCAATGTTGAAATACTGAAAGTTTTCACTCTTATGATCTGGAACAATACAAGAATGCCCACTGTCAACATCATTGTTCAACGTTGTACTAGAAGTTCTAAACAGAGCATTTAGGCAAGAAAAAGAAATGAAAAGCATCCAAATTGGAAAGGATGAAGTAAAAATTTTACTATTTGCAGATGACATGACCCTATATCTACAAAATCCCCCAAAAAATCTACAACAAAGCCACTAGAGCAAATAAGTAAATTCAGCAGAGTGGAAGGGTACAAGATCAACACACAAAAACCAGTATTGTTTCTATACATTAGCAATGAGCAATCTGAGGAGTTAATCAAGAAAAAATGCCATTTAAGATAGCAACTAAAAGAAACAAATGTGTAAGGATAAATCCAACCAAGGATGTAAAGGAGTTTTACAGACAATACTACAAAAATTTGCAAAAAGTAATCAAAAAGATCTAAATAAATGGAAGGACATTCCATACTCATGGGTTGGATGACTAAATATTGTTAAGATGCCAATTCTAACTAAAGTGATTTATAGATTAAATGTAATCTCAATCAAAATCCCAACAACCTACCTTACAGAAATGGAAAAGCCAATTATTAAATTTATTTGGAAGGGTAATGTGGGAACCTGATACCTAAAACTATCCTGAAAAATAAGAACTAAGTTAGAGGACTAACTTACCTTGACATTAAACCTGTGCTACAAAGCTACAGTGGTCAAAACAGCACAGTACTGGCACAAGAATAGACATTCAGACCAATGAAATCAAATCAAGAGTTCAGAACTAGAACCTCCCATCTGTCACCAGTTGCTTTTTGACAAGGCTTCCAAGTACGCTCAACTGAGAAAGAATAGTCTCTTCAACAAATGGTGCTGGGAGAACTGTATCTCAATATGCAAAAGAATGAAGAAGGACCCCTATCTAATACCATATAAAAAATTAATTCAAAATGGATCAAAGACCTAAATATAAGAACCAAGACTATAAAACTTCTAGAAGAAAATATAGGGAAACATCAAGCGTTATACATCAGTTTCTTAAGACTTTACACCTGAAGCACAAGCAATGAAAGAAAAAAACAGGTAAATGGGACCTCATCAAAATTAAAAACTTTTGTGTATCATAGGACTGTATCATGAAAGTGAAAAGATAAACTACTCAGTGAGAGAAAATATTCAGAAACCAGATATCCAATAAGGATTTAATATCCAGACTATAAAAAGAAATCCCAAAACTCAATAATAAAAAGTCAAAAAACCCAATTAAGAAATGGAAAAAAGACTTCAATAGACATTTCTTCAACAAGGATATACATGTGACTAAAAGCGCACGAAAAGATGCTCAACCTCATTAGCTATTAGAGAAACACAAATCAAAACCACAATATAATTTCTTACCCACTGAATGGCTACTATTAAAATAAACAGAAAACTACAAATGTTGGAGAGGATGTGGAGACATAGGAGCACTCATTAATTGCTGGTGGGAATGTAAAATAGTGCAGAGACCATGAAAGACAATTTGGCAGGTCCACAGAAAGCTAAGTATAGAAATACCATATGATACAACAATCCCTCTACTAGATATATACCCAAAAGAAGTGAAGGCCAAGACTTGAACGGATACTTGCACACTGATGTTCTTAACAGCATTATTTGCAATTGCCAAAAGATGTAAGCAACCAAAGTGTCCATCAAGTAACGAATGGGTAAACAAAATGTGGTGTATACTTATGAAGGAATATTATTCAGCATTAAAAAGGTAAAACATTCTTGCTCATCCAAAAACATAGATGAATATTTAAGACATTATGTTGAGTGAAAAAAGCCAGACATAAAAGGACAAATATTATATGGTCTCAATGAAATAATAAGAATAAGCAAACTCATAGAGTTAGAATCTAGAATACAGGTTACTAGGGGCTGAGATGGGTGTAAGGAATTCGGAGTTGATGCTTAATTTGTACAGAATTTCTATTTAGGTTGTTTCTAAAGTTTTGGATATGGATGATGGTAATGGGAACACTGAATTATATACATGAATGTGGTTAAAGTGGGAAATCTTAGGTCGCATATGTGTTTCTAGAATAAAAATTAAAAGATAAAACTCAGGACTGTAAAACAAACACACAAAAAACCCTCCCTGCTTCCTTATCACTAACAAAGTAAAAACCTAAAACCTCACAATGGTCAATAAGGCCCCTCTTGATCTGACCCTGACCCCATCACCTCTTTAAGTTCTTATACTCTCTTGCTTGCTTGCACACCCTCTCACTTTTGCACTGCTATTCTATCTGTTTAGAATACTCTTCTCCCAGGTATCCTTATGACTCATTTTCTCATGTACCCTTGGTCTATATTCAGATGCCACCTTATCCATAAAGCTTTTCCAGACAACCCATTTAAAGTAACATGCCCCTCCTCCAAACCCACCCTTCTTTTCCTGTTTAACTAGCTTTATATGTTTTTTCCCATTGTAGTCACCTCCTAATATTATACATTTATTTATTTATTTATTTATTTATTTATTTATTTATTTATTTATTTATTTATTTATTATTTCCTCTGTCTTCCAACTATAATATAAGCTCATGAGGGCAAGACTATGTTTTGTTCACTGCTACAACATTGGGCCTCTAGTAGGTGTTTGATAAATATTTGTTGGTTTAATCCAGAATAGGGGTTCTTAACTTTTTTTGTTCCATGGACGCCTTTGCCAGTCAGGTGAAAACCACAGACCCCTTCTCAGAATGTAGCGGCAGGTAGGTTGATGACATTCAACACTGGAAGCCAGAGAAAATAAAGATATTGAGTTGATTATTTTCATTTCAAGCTTGCGAAGTGCCTGAAATTTTTCCACGGACCCCCAGACCCCTAATCTAGGGATTGTTTTTCCGCTTAAAACAACCTGCCAAACCAATGATTGTGAATTATTCAGGGGCACATATTAAAGTCAGCACTTTTGTTTTTTTTTAACATACAGTGAGTGAAAGGAAGCAAAGGATTCTGCACATAATCCCCTCCTCCATGCAAAATCCTACTTCCTCTACATCTGACTCTTCTTTCAGTTGTTGCCACTTATGGGATGTGGTCTTCTATTTTCTCCATCCCCTAAGGAGTGATATGCCTCAGTGTAGTCCCCAAACATTCTGTCTGTACTCTGCTTTAGTGCATCACTCTTCACGCTGTTTTAATTATTTCTCACCCGTCTTTCCCGCTAGACTGCAAGTTCCTATTTGTTTCTCTAATTCCACTTCCTAGTGTATAGTTGTGTGAAATATCTTTCCAGTGAAAGAGCGAGTAGGTTTATGAAGCAATTGTCCTGGTATCTGGGTCTCATTCTATTTTTTTTTTTAAAGATTTGTTTATTTTATTACATATCTCCCCTTCCCCCCCGCTGCGGCGACGCGCCGAGACCGGTCACTGAGCAGGCGCGGCTTTCCCCGCTTGTGGGCGGCTTCTGCTTCTATTCACGGTCGGCTTTCAGTTCGCGGGTGGCTGGCTGCGCTCCATTCGCGGGCGACCTGCCCTGCCCGTGGTGGCTCTTGCCCTGTCCGTGGCAGCTTCTTGCCCTGCCCACGGCGGCTCTGGCCCGCCCACGGCGGCTTGCCATTCTCAAGGCGGTCTGCCCGCTAGGAGAGGTCCCCGGGAACCGAACCCAGGGCCTCCCATGTGGTATGCCGGTGCCCTATCCACTGGGCTATCGAGCCGGCCCCAGGTGTCATTCTAGCTTAGCTACTTTTCCAGTTCCTCATCTATAAAATGAGGATGTGTAGCTTAACTGTCATTTACTGATATCTAGCAATAAAATATACTGTAATATGGCAAACCCCTTATTTTTACATACATTTTTCTCATTAAATGTTACAACAACCCTCTAAAATAGTTATTATTATCCACATAAAAACGAAAGTCATTAGGATTTTATTTGTTGGCAGTTTATAAAAATAGATTGATGTACATATTTATTAAGTATTTTGTCAAACGGTATGAAATTATACTTTTTCTTTGACCTCAGCAGCACCTCCAGTTTCTCATGCCTTGAGATTTCTTCCTATCTGTCGGCCCTGGTCCTAGCCTATTTAACCATCCCTTCCTAATGAGGTCTGTGAATCAACCCATTATTTGGGCCATTTTCTTAATACAATCCTATACTGTCTAGACCTTGTATCATACCACCTAGAAAATCCCCAAGGAGGAAATTGTGAAAAGATGATGGTAAATTCAAATTATAAAATATAGTGGAGTTATTTTTTAAAGGTACATCTAATGTACTGACATTTTCTCTTTATATTTTAGGTGACCTATTTTCCTCCCTGGGTGATTTGAGGAATTTTTCTGTACTCAGAATTTATACATCTAAAAATGATATGTCTTATTTTATGTCTCATTTTCTTGGTACTTAGTAAACCCATTCAATCTTAGGGCACAAATCTCTTTATTCGGTCCTGGAAAAGCTTCATCTCAAATGTATTTGATTATATCTTCTTCATGGGGTGTCCTTTCTCCTTCCAGGATTTCTGTTTTGTGATTTTGGACCCCTTAATTGTTTTCTTATTTGTATTGTGTCTTTAGTCCTGCTGTTTGAATTAAATTGTCCTCATCTTATCTATTTCTGTAAGTTTGAGATAGTTATTTTTTTCTAATTTGCTACTTTAAAAATAAAACTTTTCTTTTGCTTATTAAACTACTTTTTAAAAACTATATTTTTATTACAGAAGTTCTGAACTTGAAGACATTATGCTAAGTGAAGTAAGCCAGGCACAAAAGGGCAAATATTACATGGTCTCACTAACATTAACCTACTTTTTGAGTTTTGTGATCATATTTTTCATCTGAAACCTCAGGGTTGGGTTTTATTTTGTTTTGTAATTTTGTTTATTTGTTTTGCCCTTTGTGTGCCTTCCATATTTAATTGCAAAATAATGTTTAGTATGCATTTTCAAAAAATGTTAGTGGTTATTTGCAAAGGCATTTGCTTTCATGCCATGTATTGATTCCTTCTTTTTAATGTGTTTATTCTTACAGTGATTTTCCTCAGTGATTTTCATCAGTTTTTTTTTATCCTTCCAAAAGGTCATGTCTTTTTCCATAATTTGGAGTTGAACTGTGCTTCCTCAGAGGGCTTTATGTGTCCTTTTTAAAAAGCATTCAGACCCCAATGAATTGTTCCATGTGCCAAAAGGAGGCTGGGAGCAAGCCCAAAAGCAGGGTCTTGTTTGTGCAATCTCTGAAATCTGTATGCTTCCCAGGACAATTGGCAGTGTTAATATTGTTCCCTATTGGCATCCCTACATCCTACTCTTCCTATATCGAAATCCAATTTTCATGCCACTACACTACACTTTCCCTTGCAAATGGTAAAATATGAACAACCAGTTTTAATTATACAAGTAGTGAATACCTGTTCACAAAAGGAACATTCAAAGAAGCATATGAAGCTAAATATTCACATAATACTGCTCCCCTTCCCCCTTGCCCAGTCCTCCAGAGAGGGCCACTGCCATCTCCTTAATTTGGATTGTCTTAGATTGGTTTCTATTTTCTCTATATCTTTTCCTAAGAAATCTCATCCAAATACCTATACATTCCATTTATATGCCAATGACTTCCAAATTTTATCCTCAGTCTCAACTCCTAAAACCTATACTGATATATGCAAATACAAATAACATCCTAGAGAAGTGCCTTATATAAGATAGATACTCAAAAAAAGTTTTGTTCAGTGGATGCTTTACACACAGTAAAATACAGAAACAATGTATACCTGTACATACATATACACATACTTTATATATACATATATATTATATACCTGTAGAATAACTTTATTCTCTGAAGTATGTTTATGTAAATAATATACTGTATCAGGTTTTCTACTTTTTTCTCTTAACAATATATTTTTTTTTTCCTTAACAATATATTTTTAAAATCTGTTGGTACATATTGATGTTAGCTTATTAATATTTTTAACTCTGCAAAGTATTCCATTTTATGAATAATTCCTAATGCTAGACACTTGAAGGCTTCTATTTTTTTGCTATTACACTCAATCCTGCAGTAGTCATCCTTATAAATGTGGTCTTGTATATACATGTCCTCACTCATGTATTTCTCTAGGGTAGATTCTGGGGGGTGGGGATCATTGGAAAAAAAAGAGTATTTGCACTTTATAGGAATTTCCATCTCATTAAAATATAAGCTTGTGATTTAAAAATTGTTGTGATGCACACCTGAAATTCTGAGAGCAAAAATCTCTGGCCTAGTGCACCTGCAGCATGTTTATTTATAAAGAGGTTTTACAAAATATATCTCAAAATTTCTTGAAATTGAGAAGGCTGTTCATTTATAGTGAATATAAAATTATAATGAAAATAAAATAGAAGAAGTGAGCCAAAACCAGTAAGATAATGTATTATATATTTTTGCTGAATAACATTTTTTTTTAACTTATTCAGGTTGAAATGTCAGCTTAGATAGAGATGAAAAAGAAGAACATTTAACAAAGGGAAGAAAACAAAAATAGGATGTTTTATCTCCTGCTTCAAAAATTAACTGTGATTATTAGACTTGTTTGGGTATCATAAAGTCTCTTATAAGTTATTATATGGAGTGAAAAGATAGGAAATGAAGATAATGGCACAGATTTATTCAAAATCTCAGTCCTGGATGTGCTTTGCATCTTTCATTCTCTTGTTTATAGGTTGATAATAGAGAAGTATTTTTTAATTATTTTAAATTAAAACTGTGCTTTTATGTGTGTTACTTTACTGGTAATAACAACTTATATTGAGTAAATGACTTATTATGGTAGGAAAATAAGCAAATTCCTTTAGAAGCTTTTTAGTATGAATGCCTAAATAAGAATATAATGTTAAACTCTCCAGCATTTGTTAATCACTTTTCATTTCTGAAGGTGAGAAAAGTTTGGCCAGGAATGCAGCGTTGAAGCTGGCCTGAATGATGGGAACTGAATCTGACCTGGTACAAACCTTCAGGAGGATAGCACAGAGGGAAAGCTATCCTAACCCAGGGGTAGCGAGGGAACCCAGGGGTTCAGAGTATGGAAGAGGGTTAAAAATCAATGAACAGATTCTTAACTTATCACCTGCATATAGGAACGGCAAGATAAATAGTAAACGAATTATAGAATGATAAATCATGAATCAGCAGTAATAACGTGGGCAAAGTTACGAAGCAATAGCATATATGGTGATCTGTGTTTTAGTCAATTCACGTTAAAGTGTCCATTTGATTTTGTGTACATCACTTCACTTTCTCTCTGAGCTTCTTTATTTGTTAAGTGAACAGACAATCTGATCCCCGAGTTACTGCCTGGTCTCACATACCATGACTCTATACTTAGAAGAATCTAGAAAGAGATTGATGTTCAGCCAACCTTTTCGGCAGCCTGGCTGCATTAAACATCTATTTCCTTGCCAGGAACAAGTGCCTAAATGTGACTGGCTTGGGGATCTATAAATTACAGTAAATGAGAGCAACTGCTAGCAATGGGAGATAGAAAGAGTATCAAACAAACCCTCTCACCATCATTCTAGGTAACTAAGAACACCGTTGCTACAGTTGGTCTCATTCTATGCTTTAGATTTATATCCCTTCCCAAGTTTTCATTAAAGATTTAATCTCAATGAAATAGGTGGGATAAGCCTTCCATTTTTAAAGCCACTGGAATTTGGACTTCACTCACAAATGTGCCCGTGCCTTATTGTTTGCTAAATTCCATTTTTATCTCCATAATATTTCTGGTTTACAGGATGTCAGGGAAAATGAACTTTACCACTTCTCTAGCAAACATTCTTTATGTCTATTGAATATATTTTCCTTAGAAAATTGACAGCAACTGTAAAATGTATAGAGCCTGTGTTTTATCCCTGTCCCACAAGAGCTCAACGCAAAATCTCTTAACTCTGGACTCTTAGCTCTAGATTCTTTTTTGTTGTTGTTGTTGTTGTTAATGACCTCCAAATAACTGGGTCTATTGGGTACAATAGCACATTTATAAGGGAAATGTTTATTTACAAATATATTAGTCATAGCACCTTAATTAAAGGTATCCAAGTT
>PVKH010029404.1:0-12663 GCA_004027955.1 Chaetophractus vellerosus | reverse complement strand
CGGACAGGGCAAAAGCCACCACAGGCAGGGCAGGTCGCCCGTGAATGGAGCGCAGCCAGCCACCCATGAACTGAAAGCTGCCCGTGAATGGAAGCAGAAGCCGCCCACAAGCGGGGAAAGCCACGCCTGCGCAGTGACCAGTCTCGGTGCCTCGCCGCAGCGGGGGGGGAAGGGGAGATATGTAATAAAATAAATAAATCTTTAAAAATAAATAAATAAAAAAATAAATAAATAAAAATAAATAAAAACTGAGGAGGAAAAGTGACTTTGATGACCTCCTTGAGATTAATCCTTTTATCCCCAGTTTCTAGCTTTGGGTACATGACGATTGAGAAGTACATCCTGGCTTTTGCTTGGCAACGGTAACAGCTATTCTGCCACTGAGAAGTAGCGATTGCATGTGTCTTTTAATGGTATATACTGGCAAATCTATAAAGTTAAATCTATACTGATATATGTCAAAGAAATACATACATAAATAATTATTCATTTTTTGTTATTCCCCAACAAATAGCAATTACTATATATATATATATATATATATATATATTTTTTTTTTTTAAGAGGTACTGGGGATTGAACCCAGGACCTTCTACATGGGAAGAAGGTGCTCAACCACTTGAGTTACATCCATTTCCCCAACAATATATTTTTGTTGTAGGTTTTTGGAAATATTCTTATTTATATTCCAAAATAAAATATAATGAGAAAGATTAACATTTCACATATTTGGCCTGACTTCTATAAATCAAAACAAACTTGTACATGTGTTTACTGTCATCTTGATGTAAAAAAAAGATACAGTGGGTAATTATTCAGCAGTAGAAGATGAAATTATGAAACCTGTAAATTATACACAGCCTAGTGCTATCCACTGGAAATACTTAATAAAAATATGGAATCATAAAAACATAGCAATGGAAGAAACCTTAAAGGTCAATGAGTCCAGTTTCATGCCCCAGCATGAAATCCCTTAACCACATCCCTGGCAAAAGTCCCCAGGTGCTCAGTAAAAGTCTGGTGAATGAATGAATAAAAGAAAACATCTCGGTTCAGCTTGGACATTTACAGGCAGCCCACTCTTTTGATCAATTCCAGTGTTTAAAATGTTCTTTTTTGTATTACCCGATGATACATTACTTTAGTATTTATTATTATTATCATCTCAATAGCATCCAATCTATAGAAAGAGAGCCTTCCTGAAGGAAATAGCAGTTCGTCTATGTCAACCTTTATCATCCTTGGAGAAGAAAGAACCATAAGGAAGCTCCAAGAAGAGGCATTTTGTTTTCAAAGGGTTATTAATATTCCACATTATTCAAATACACTGTTACACTGTCCAAATTATGAATGCAACAATTAACTTAAGGAAAAACTTAGCAAAATCACCTTGAAGAAGAGAATGGTGTAGGGAGTAAAAATCATATAAATTTATTCTGCACGTTAGTAAAAGTGACTAAAAAGCATTAGTGATAATCTGCTAATTCAAGATGGCTGCTATCATTTTGCCTCCAGATAGCTTACATTTTCACAAGTGAGAAGAAACAGGCACTTTGTCATGTTATCTCTTGAGTCTTTCCTCCTCCCCTGCCCTGCCCCTTATTCCAACTCTGAAAACTGACTCCTTTGGGATAAACCCTGATAACATTAAATCTGGGGCTACCATCAGGACTGTTTCAATATATTACCATGCTGCACCTCTCTGCCTTCTGTCTGGGCCTGAGACTGGGGCTGGCTTTCTGCAGAAATGCTCATCAATCTCCCCTTGCCTTCTGGACCTCGGTCTCTGAGAGACGGCTTAGTTTCTTGCTTGGATATTCTGGTAAGAGTCAATGAGAAGCGCTTCACTAACATGCGCTGATTTAAAGTGGAGAAAGTAGGAATGAGAATGCTATAGTTTCATTCCTGGCTCTGCTGATTTGAACCTCATTAAGCCTCAATTTCATCAAGTGGAAAATTATTGCTTAGAGGACTTTTGAAGACCAGACCTCCAGCCCTAACACCTAGCTTTAGGAAAACATCAGTATCTTCCACAGTTCATAGATTGCTTGTTGGCCATAGTAATAAAATCTTTAAACCTCTGCAAGAGTGAATTGTTCCCCCAGGATGAATGATCTCCACAATTCGTGGAGTTAAAACATGTTAAACTTAGATTACTTCCAAGAACAGAAAGTTTTAGCATCAGTGGCAAGGATTCCCACAGATTTTCACTCACTATTCTGCTCTTGTTTTGTTGCACTGGGTTAAACCAAAGTCAAATGTGGATTCCAGCTCTGTCTATTGCAGGGAGCAGATCAGGTTTCATCCTCAAAATAGAAAAAAAAATGACCATATTTTATACTTATATTTTAAAAGTCAGATTTATTGAGATATAATTTGCATACAATAAAATTCGAGCTTTTAAAAGTGTACTCTTTGATGGACTCCAACAAATGTATATGGTTGTGTAACCACCACCACAAGCAAGAAAAAATATTTCCGTCATCCTAAGAAGTATTCCATGATCCTTTGAAGCCAATACCCTCTTCTGAGCTCCAGCCCCTGGCAACCACTGAGCTATTTTAGTCCCTATATTTTTGGCTTTTTCAGAATGTTTATTCTCAGATTTTTAAAGTAATACTAATAATAAATACTTACAGGGAGAAAGTTTGGACATTGGCAAGTGCAGATGGAAGAAATAATTTTATAAAGTAACATAATTGGTGTGAAATTATCAGTTTACAATTTATGATTTTAAAATTACTTTTTTTTCCTCTCTGCTGTGCATGTCTTGTTTAGGTACTCACCATTCCCCATTCTCAGGCCTGCTCTATTAACAGTAAGACTGAAGCTGCCACCATAATCAAAACAACACAGCCTGGCTTAGGAAGAGACAAAGACATCAGTGGAACTGAATAAAGAGACTAGAAATAGATCTAAGTACATTTGGGAACTGAATGTATGACAAAGGTGGCATTTCAGTTAAATGAGAAAAAGATGGCTTATTAAGTTGAGTTTGGCAAAACCAACTCTCCTTCTGGATGGGAATAAACTTATCTCACACCATATGTGAAATTAATTCTACAAAGATTGAAAATTTTAATGTAAAAATGCCATTCAATATTAGAAAGCCATTTAAGAGAAAAATGGAAGTAGAGGAGATATGCCTAAGCAAAACAGGTTCAGTCTTATCGTTACTAGAGCAGGGACTAAGAATGGGAAATGGACAGTGCTTGAACAAGATGTACACAGTGTAGAGGAAAAAAAAGGTAGTTTTAAAATCAGAAATTATAAACTGTGACATAGCTACATGACATTGACATAACTAAATGGCCAAGATGATATAAACAAAGTAAAAAATAAATGATAGATTTATGACAAAGCGTTACTATCTTTCATACAGAAAAATTGCCTGCAAGTTGATACATAAGCAAAGGATAAGAACAGCATTTTCTCAGTACATATGGCTGATAAATGAAAAGGAGCTCATCCTTATTATTAGTCAAGAGAATAGAAATTAAAACATTTAATTTTTTTCTTCTATCAGATTAGCAAAAATCTTAAAGAGAATTAATATTCAGTGATTTTGAGGATGTGGGGAAACACATATTCAAATATATTAAAGTGGGGTGCAAATTATTTCCATCATTTTGAAAAGAAATTTGGCAAGATTGAAAATTTAATCACTACACCACTTGCGGGAATCTATCTTACTAAATTAAAAGCACCAGTATTCATACAATTTTATATATGGTTATTTTCAAGGATATTTATTGTATCATTTTTTACAGGGCAAACATTGGAGACAGGACAATATTCTCTTAAGAGTGAAATAGTTGAATAAATTGAGATAGAGCTGCGCTTTCAAGTAGCACGTAGCTATTAAAACAAATGAATTATATTTACTCGTTGACTCATATCTGTGATGTTTTATGAGAAGGGATTTTGCACAGTAATGTGCATAGCATGTTTTCACTTTCATAAAACAGTATGCATATGTTGTGTATATAAACATACATATATATTTATATGCATGAGTATGGAGAAAGTTATAGAGATATGCACACCAGGGTGTCAGACTGTTAGCTCAGGGGTGTTAAGAGTGGAAGAGAAAATTATTTTAAAAATATATCTGGATTATTTCATCTGTTATATTGAGCACATAAACATTTGAAAAGTAGTAACAAACAAATGGGAAAATAAAAGGCAGCACCAGGTTTCCAGGTGAACTGAGGCCAGAGGCAAGAAACAGTGTCACAGACACTGAAAATGCTTGCTCACCTGTGGCCCGTGACCCAGCCTACATTGTGATGGGAGCCAGGGATGTGAAAACACACATTATCTGGCCTCAGTCATGGACAGAAGTCTGGGATGGGGCAACTTTATTTGTGAGTTAAGGTAATTCTTGATTAGTGGTTCATTTTATTTATGAAAAATAATTATCATCGCAGTGGTACCTGGTGACTGATATACCAATTTTAAAAATACAAACATTTTTAAAAATTACTAATGACAGCCAATATTAGACATCAGGACTCCAAGTCACAAGGGCTTCTCAAATGTCCATCTGTTTTAGTGGTGGAGGAAATAAATAGCAAAGGCAGCAGAGCATGGATTCTGGAGCCAGACTTCCTAGATTCAGAACCTAGCTTGGCTTCTTCTCTTTGTGACCTTGGGCAAATTATTGAACTGCTCTGTGCCTCAGTTTCTCCATCTGCAAAATGGGTAAAATATTAGTGCCTATCTCAGATATTTAATCTAAGAATTAAGTGAGGTATTATTGGTAAAATAATATAACTTGAAATAATGTCTGGAAAACAGAAAGTGGTATGTGTACATGTATTAAATAAATGAATAGTAAAGAACTTTTATTTTTCAGATCATTCTTCATCATTTTCTGAGCAATCCTTTAAGGCTTTATTCTGTAGCCTCTGCAGGGTCCTCAAACTATAAATTCTCTGCTGATTTAATCCTACATCACGATTTTAGTTACCACCGTTGGACAATGGCAACAATATCAACCATTT
The DNA here is from genome assembly GCA_004027955.1 of Chaetophractus vellerosus. Lineage (NCBI taxonomy): Eukaryota > Metazoa > Chordata > Mammalia > Cingulata > Chlamyphoridae > Chaetophractus > Chaetophractus vellerosus. The sequence goes on along the minus strand of PVKH010029404.1, from coordinate 7,657 downwards.
TGTGAGTTTCCTGAAGGCAAGGACCTTGTGTCACTCTTCTCAGTGTCTCTGTACTTAGCACAGAAAAAGCTTCAGAGCATTCAGTTCAAGAATTTGAACCCAACTGAGCTGAATGGTCAAACTCTTTTAGTTACAATGAATTTTGTCCTTATTGCCAATAATAAACAAGTGGATGGTCATACTTAATATAACGTCTGTATTTGGTTCCAGTGCACTCAGTTTCATAAAACTCAAGACAAAACTTGCAGGCATCTATCCAGTAACCACACACATATTAAAAAGGTGGGTTGTTTCTGAGCATAAGAGGAAAATTAAGGAACTCTTGAAATCATTGAAGACTTGACGATGTGGTAAAAATTATAATAGGTAGTTTGCCTTATGGTCTATATAATCCTTTGACCTTAAAAAGAATGAAGGTTTTTTTTTTTTGTTTAAATTTAAAGTCTTTGAAATTTGTAATTTACCACAGGTTTTAAAAAGGAACTAGGAACCATGAGGTGCTTATTTTCTACTCTCAAAGTACTTTGCTGCAACATGATTTTTTAAAGGGATAAAACCTTCTGTTTCACTATTTCTGACATGTAAGAATGCGGAAGGGTATTGTGGCACCCTTGCCACAATGCTTAGATCAAAATTATTTTTAGACAGAGGGAGTAGCCACAACAATTTTCTACAGCTCTGTTGTTTGGATTTACTCTGTGCATTATATATATTCCTAATTATATTTTAAATGTTTCCAAAGAGCTACAAACCTGCTCTTTTGCACAGAGGTTTACTTTGGCAGTATGTAATTGTTTTTATTATATGTTATCCTCTGTTTGGCTTTACTGTAAGCTAAAACAGACAAAAGATGTGCAGTAAAATTAAGCCAATTCACAAATCTGGAGATGTGTAGAGTCCCAGTGGAGGATTTGCAATGGAAATAGCAGAGACTAAGGAGCCTCTGTAATTTGCTATCCTGTCAAAGTTCTGCCACATCCATTATTATGAAGTGTAATTGCTTTATGTATCAAATTTTCCCCTTCTTGAGCTCTGCAGAATTGTCCATCTCCTCAATTCCCAAGCTAACCTGACACTGGATAACTGAACTCCAACATGTTAGTTCCAAAAAGAACACCAAAGACTGGATGCTGGGCATACACACACGTCAGATAGCCTTTATCAGGCTCAGAGCAACCCCGAAGAGTAGACAGAAAACATGTTTCCACATTTTACACAAGAAAATTAAAGGTCTCAAGTTCGTGATGCTGTGTAGTAGCAAAATCATTTTTGGAATCCAGGTTTCCAAGCTAAATTCTCTATTTTCATGCCACCACATGTTTTATGCTAGAAAGGCATATTAATACTGGGTCTTTGTGACCATAAAGGATGTGGAATTGAAATATTGGATCTATTTGGTCCATTTCAATCCCCCAAAGATTGTCGTAACTGTGTGAATGAATGTCATTCCCACTGTGCGTACAGACCTTTCGACGTGTACCTGCAGATTAAAGAACAGCATATTGCAGCCTCCTCTTAACCAAAGTCTGTAATGACTCACAGAATTGCCTTCGCTGGTTACACTTCACTGTTTTGTTTTGTTTTTTTTTTTTTAAAAGATTTTTTTATTTTATTACATATCTCCCCTTCCCCCCGCTGCGGCGACGCGCCGAGAGTGGTCACTGCGCAGGCGCGGCTTTCCCCGCTTGTGGGCGGTCTCTGCGTCCGATCACGGCCGGCTTTCAGTTCGCGGGTGGCTGGCTGCGCTCCATCCGTGGGCGACCTGCCCTGCCCATGGCGGCTCTTGCCATGTCCGTGGCAGCTTCTTGCCCTGCCCACGGCGGCTCCGGCCCGCCCATGGCAGCTTGCCATTCTCAAGGCGGTCTGCCCGCTAGGAGAGGTCCCCGGGAACCGAACCCGGGGCCTCCCATGTGGTATGCCGGCGCCCTAACCACTGGGCTATCGAGCCGGCCCCACACTTCACTGTTTCACATCACAGAAAGTAAAGGAGTACCTTCTAGCATTAGCATGAGCCACACAATGCAGAGCGTTTTTCACAGCAGGAAAAACAGAACATGGGAAATGCTTGGCATTCTTAGCCAGTCCACTCAGGTATATCACCAACGTCTGCTCAGGATATAGACTGTTACTACCACAAGCTTCTTGCAGATTCAAGGGTATTGAGTGAAAATTCTGCAAAAATTGAGGTTACCCTAGAGACTAAGCTATCTAAAGTCCATCAGGGTGGTATATAGAAAATGGTACAATTAAAGCACTTTTGTTTATTCAAATGACAATGGACGAGTAATGCCCTGGGAAGGAAGGCTCAGAATAAATTTCTATTTAGAAAATGGAACTTGGCTCTTTTTGGGTATCTTGGTCATTGGCCAAGATATTTTGTATAATATTTTCTTTCAGGAAACTTTGCCAAAGTTGCCGAGGTCACTACGCATTCTTCAGGATTACAATTTGCACGCAGTTATGTTGCTAGAAACTAGGTTGTGAAAATACAAATTAATTCCTTTATAGAAAACCTTCCATTAGTCATTACAAATTGAGCAAAGTCTCTTGAGAAGTAATTAGTATATATCACTGGTAACTATTGTCCAAGTTATTCGTACTGTTTAATAGTAGACCAAGAGTAAGAAATACATGACAGATTCCCCAAGTATTCTTTAAGAGACCAGAAATGTAGAAGAAAGTTGTCATTATTCTCATGTTGGGATCCAGGTATTTTACTAATTTACTTGAAAGAAACTTATTTTTTGAGCTATGGGAAACAAAGTAATGCTTCAATAGTTCCTCAGACAGTACTGAACGTTAATCTTAAAAATTTAGCCTGTGTAGAGATCACGGTGTTGCTTGGAATCAAGTCTTTAAATAGCACCCATAGCCAGGATCTGAAGTATTTAAACTTTTTCTACCTTGTTTTCTATGTCAAAATCTTTGCAAAATTTAACCTTGCTCAAGATTGGGAATAGCTGGCTATTGATAATATAACAATTCCTCAAATGATCAAGTATAAACGGTCATTTCAGCTTCAGAATTATGTTGAGAGTTCTGTTTTCCAGTGAGTCTTCAGTGCATAGAGGAAAGTGCTGGCTCGCGTTTTGGTTTAGTACCATATGCCAGTAATGCCTTAACAGTGGGCTCAACAGAGGAGGAATTTGTGTTACTATGTTAGCAACACCTGCATCATTTCAATACAGCCACGGTAGGTAGGAACAAAGAAACCAGAACTCGGAAAGAAGCTTCAGGCCACTGCATCAGTGTTGCTAATACTCAGCTCCTTGGCTCCTGTAATCCATTAAAGGTTTCTTTCTGTCATCTACCATCTTGTTGAAGGCTTACCACAAAAGCCACTCTCTCTGTGGAGCCTTTACCAACTCCTCACGATGTCTTACTTCTTCTGTTTCCACAGTACTGTGCACACATTTCAGTATGGGTTTTTCTATTTCCATGTCTATCTAGTCCATTAAATTATGAATTCTTAAAGGAATCTCACTTAAAGGAATGTCTCATTTTGTAACCTAACATTTACCACAGTACCTGGTTTAAAAAATGCTTTCTAAATGAATGTATTAATTAAGGTCCCCATGGAAAAATAATATAATAAATTTATGTAGCCCTTAAATTACAGATTTTCTACTATATATCAATTGCAAAACAGACTACATAATAGCCTATCAGAAAAAGGTGTTTTTGCACATGCATACTAACCAGTTACTGACTTCTGAGATGAAGCTAGTGTATAAAAGCTAACAGTTACAGGGGCCAGCTGTATAGCCCAGTTGGTAGGGTGTTGGTTTACCACATGGGAGGCCCTGGGTTCGGTCCCCGGTCCTCCTCGAATGAATGGGCAGACCGCCTCGAGAAGGCAGGCCCCCGTGGGCACGCTGCCACAGGTAAAGGCAAGCCCCCGCGGGCAAAGGCAAGTCACCGTGGGCAAGGGGGAGCCCCCACGAGCAGAAGGGCCGCGGCGCCGGTGAGCTGACTCGGCAGGTCACCCCAGCAGGGGGAGATAAGCAGACACAGAGGAACACAGAGAAAAATGAACACAGCAAAAACAAGCAAAAAGGGGGGGATGTATAATAAATTTTTTTTAAAAAAGCTAACAGTTACAAGTCCTAACTGTATGTCAGGCACTATTATGAATGCTTTGAATGTATAGCTCTCCCTAAGCTCTAAGATGTAATTATTATTAACATTTCACATCTCTATTTTGCATAGGAAGAAATTAAGGCATAGAAAAGTAAACTACCTCACCCAAAACTGAACTGTGATTCAACGCTAGGCAACCTGGCTTCAGAGTCATCACTCTTAACCTTTATGCTAATGGTTGTGAATAACAACCCGCTATTATCCATTAGGGGGAGTTTCCAACAGGTAGAGTTTCAATGGCACATTTGTTAGAAATCAGCTTAGCCTAACCAAGATGTATCTCTTCTTGTTACCCTTTTCCTATCATAAATTCCCCAGGAAATACCACAAGACATTGAAACTTGCTACCATTAAAGAAACATTGCTTACCACTACCAAAAGAAAAAAAGTTATCTACAGAATGGAACTATGTACTTATTGATCAAGATATCTCACTATTATAATGGAAATAAAAACATTGGACAATTTCCTATAGAGCAAAAGCTTATTCTTTACAGCTAATACAGATAGTAAGAAATTATATATAATACCCGTCCTGCTAGATCTTGCCTACAATCCCAGAGTTAAATGTCACTTTCTTCCATTTAACACAATGTTCCTGAGACTCAGGTTAATTAGAGGCTCTCCACCCTGGCTGCATATGAGAATCACCAGGGCATCTTAAAAAGCAAAAACCAAACAGAAAAAGCTGATGCTTGGGGCCCCACCTGAGAAAAATTAATTCAGAATCCGCGAGGCTGGACATTTTGTAGGCACTTTACACTGATTGTAATGTGCAGTCAGATTGAGAACCACTGGGTAAAACGTGTCAGTTGAGGTTCACCATTCACGTGGAAGCCAGCTGGGCCTTAAATCCAGGACTTCTGAGTCCAAAGCCTGTGCTATGCCAAGTCTGCTTCCTCAAACACAAACTGTTTTGGGGATATTTTTCTAAGGATTGCTGACACCCTCCAACTACATTGCCACAGGTGCAATGGAAGATTCTTTGTTCACTCTTAAGAGTAAATTTGGATGAACAATAGTAACCTCTGAAAATATCATTTAGATTATACAAAGATGAGGTGCTATGAGGGGGCCTGAGGGAGTTTTAACACTCCTCCCCACCCCCACCAAAATCCCTGTCGGCCCCCACAAAGCCTCCCAACCCAACAGTCTTATGTAAAACAGTACACTTGCTCAGCAAGTGTTTCTTAAAGCTCTTTCTCCTAGTCCCCTCCCCCCAGTTCTTCCTATATAAAATTCTGGAGTTTGGTCTTACACTTTCTCCAAAGCCTTGATGTTGGAATGTGTCTCTTGGGCATGTCTCCAGGCTAAACACATTTTCAGGTGTCTGTGGGTTTTAAAGAAATAGTGGTAAGGCAGTAAATGCCTGCCTCTGAAGTAATTCTGAATACTTTTGATGGAGGTAGGCAGTGCAATGGCAGCTTTAATAACCAGGATGCTCCTTGCTGCTGATTCTGTCACTGCTGGGATAAACCTGGAGTCAGGTCCTTCGGAAGTGAGTGCTAGACTCTCACTGTTACAGCTGTCCTCTGACAAGCTATGTTTGCTCAGTTCATAAGGCTGCTTTGGCTATAATTAGCTCTCATTCTCCCCATCTGTTGCAAACTCAGCCACACACCAACCTTTTTCCTGGAGTTCTGCCCTGAATTACTCTCTTCTCTGTTAGGACCTGTACAACCTGCCTAATGCATCCTTGGAAACTCTGGTTATAGGCTACTTACTCTCAGACTATGTGTCCTCAGGTCCTAGTTGGGACCTTAACCGAAACCAAATAACCACGTGAATCACCTGCAATCACACCTGAAATCATAGCCACCTCCATGGCAACGATTCTCATAGTTTTCCTCACTGTTCTGCTAATCTGTTGGTGCCTAACAGACCATCCCTAATCTTTGGGACTTGAAATAATTGATTATTATCTCTCATAGTTCTTGGGAGTTGACTGGGTTCAGCAAGAAGCTTCTTGCTTGGACTTCTTACTTGCAGTTGCAATCAGATGGCAGCTGGGGCTGGAGTCATCGACTGGGCCAGACATCCAAGAGGGCTCCTCAAGTGACTGGTGGATGATGCCGGCTATTTGTTGGGGATTCCCCAGGTCTAATGACTAGAGTAACTTCATGTGGCCTCTTGATGTGGCTGGGTTCCAAGTGTCCCAAGAGTGAGTATTCCAAGATAACCAGGCAGAAGCCACAAGGCTTCTTAAGGTCTAGGCATGGAAGTACCATTTTAAAGGGCACCAGCCCATTTAGAGAAAGAAAACAGACTCCATTTCTTTAGGTGGGGAGCAGCATGCACTTAAAGGGAGAGAAGGGATTAATGGTAGCCGTAATTGGCTTTATGTGCTCACCATGTCTCCCTCTTACTCCAACAGATCTTCTCGGAATGGTTGGTCTAGACGAGTGGTTCTGAAACTTTCAAGTCTGAGAATACCTTCACAATCTTAAAAAAATTACAGAGGACCTCAAAGACCTTTTATCTAGATTAATATTTACTATATTAGAAATTAAAAGAGAAAATTTTTTAAATATTTACTTATTTATGTAAAATAATGATAAATCTGCTAAACTTGTTAACATAAATACATTTTAATGTAAAATAACTATTTTCCAAAGCAAAAACCTTTAGGGGGAGGAGAAGCATTGTTTTACATTTTTGCAAATCTCTTTAACTGAAGACAGATGGATTCCCATATCTCCCTTTGAAATCAATTGTTGCAATATGTTGTTTTTGTTGAAGTGAAGGATATACAGCTTTACAGGGGTAGTTGGAAAAGGAAGGAGTATTTTAATAGCCTCTTCAGATAGTTATGAATATACATCTTTGATACTATATCAAAACTTGTGGTAGTTTCTTAAATGTTTCTTGCAATGTGAAATCTAAGTCCATGTCAATGAATTCCTATACACTGCTATATTAAAATGCAAAGTCTTTCACTATGAATACATCTTTTTTAAAATCAATATGTGATTTTTATAATATCGGACACTGGCCATTTGAAAAATATTGGTTAACTGAGTTAAACAGATCTTCCAAATATGATATATTTTATTATTCCATTAAAAAAAACCCTTTGTCAATATGAGTTCTTGTTGTATTAGAAGAGTCTTTAAATATTGGGAAATTGTCAAGCTTACATCAATGACTATAAAGTTTCTAAAATTCTAATTTTCTTTTGAAAGCTTGAGTTTCACCTTTGGCAACAAGTACTGCCAGTTACTTTCCTTTAAGTGACAGACACACTTCATTCATTTTGAGAAAAAGTTTGCCAAACATCCAAACCTAAATTACTATAGTGATTCCTTCAAATAAAATTGATGTTCCATGAAAAAAGAGGCTAGTTCAGCGTGTCAATCACATGGTTTTCCTCAAGACAACCACGGTACTGCAGTATGCAGTGTACGTGCTTTATGTGTGTTTCCATCTATTTACACAGAATATAAACATTTTAAAAATGTATTCAAGGGTCAGGAGTTAATAAAATTAATAATTCCTACTGCTTCATCAAGGACATTCT
>PVKH010029403.1:0-12665 GCA_004027955.1 Chaetophractus vellerosus | reverse complement strand
CCAGCCCCCTGCCCTGTGCCCCTACTAAGCTGTGTGAAGTTAAGCAAGCCATTTAATGGGTCTGAACCTCAGTTTGCAAAGCGAGGTGGGGAAGGCTGTAAGGGTTCCCTGTGGTGGCCTCGTCCCACACTCTTGTGAAACTTGCCCCATCTCCCAGCCACCTGGACCATCACAAAAAAGTGCATGAGCTAGGCCTTGTTCTGGCTTCTTTTCTTAGTGGACCTTGAGAGCATCTTCCCAACATCAGAGCCCTTATATATGAATTAGGGAGCCAGTGTCTTTCTTCAGAGCTGTGTGAGGACACACCTGGCACCCAGAACCTGCCAGGAGCCACCCATTCCCTTCCCTCCCTTCCTTCTCATTGGGAAGGACCATGCCCCTTGTGTTCACCTGTTCATATGCACTGTGCAAATAAAAGAACACCCAAACGAAAACGAACAAAGCCTATTGTATTAGTCAGCCACAGGGGTGCCTTTGGAAATATACCAAAGATTGGTCGGTCTTTATAAAGGGTATTTATTTGGGGTAGAAGCTTACAGTTACCAGGCCACAAAGCATAAGTTTCTTCCCTCACCAAAGTCCATGTGTTGGAGCAAGACAGCTGCTGACGTTTGCCAGGGCTCAGGCTTCTTGGTTTCCCGCTGTTTCCTCCACAAGGTCAGCGGTAGACTATCAGGCAAACGGCTCACTTTTCTGCTCCTGGGGCGTTCTCTACAACATCAGAACTGCTTCTCAAAAACTGCTTCTCAAATCTGCTCCTTCTGTCTTTTGCCTTGCCTTTTATACTTGAGACCACACCAACTGAGGGGCGGGGCTCAACGTCCTACTGATGTGGCACAGTTAACGCCCTAATCATAACCTAAACATCCCATATTAAGAGATCAGTCTACAAGCATGATTCAATTTATATTTTTGGAATTCATAATTACATAAAACTGTCAAGCCATTACACCTATTTATTCAGAGCTTGCTACAGCAAAGGAGCCAGTGCCATCACTTGCATTTGACAGAGACTCAAAGGCAGGCATAGAAGTGGGAAAGCTTCATGGTGGAGCTAAGGGAAGACTTCAGATATGCCTGATTGGAGGCTGTTGGCATAGGGAAGCCGGAGGCAGGCTGATTAGAAAGGGGAACATCCTCCATGATTGGCCAGGGTCGTGTATTCAGCTTTCTCCAGTTGATCCTAAGTTGGAAGTGAGGAGGGGAATTAGTGATGCTATCAGTTATTGATCAAGTCCTGGCTATTGGGGGTTGATTGATACAGGTATGTTTGCAATAGATCATGGCCTACTTCTTGGACCAGTTGTTGCTGGACGTGGGCCAGACTTCCCTGGTCTGGTTATTGCTGATAGTGGGCCAGACTTCCCTGGTCATTGTCCATTTGTATATTCAGTCTCTCAGCACAGTAAGTGCCATCGCGTTCTCGGTATGGGCAGGAAATATGAAATCACAGAACACAGGCTTCTGTTCTCGAAGGAGTTAATTTCTACTGAGAACACATGCTTCTACACATTCCAGATGAACAGAGGGAAGGCAACTGTGTAGAAGTAGAAAAGAAGGCAACCAGCCCAGGATTTCAGCCGGGCTCCAGAAAGTCTGTGAGTGTTTTAGTTTCCTGGGCTGCTCAAGCAAAAAAACCATGCAATGGCTTAGCTTAAACAAAGAGAATTTATTAGCTATCGCTTTTGAGGTGGAGAAAAAGTCCAAATCAAGGCATCACGAAGGTGATGTTTTCTTCCCGAGGACACGCTGTAGGACTAGCTGCAGACGATCCTTGGTCCTTAGCTTGTCATGTGGCAGTGCAACATGGCAGCTTCTCCTAGCTTTTTCCATCTCTTCCAAGTTCCATTAATTTCAGCTTCTTGGTTCCTGTGGCTTTCTCTCTGTCTGTGCGTCTGAATTTCATTCTTTTGTAAAGGACTCCAGTCAGATTAAGACCTATTGTGATTGAGGTGGGTCACACCTTGGCTGAAGTAATCTCAGCCGAGAGTCCTACTCACAGTTGGTCCACACCTATAGGAATGGACTAACCAGTTCAGTGGGCAAGCCTTCAGGTGGACTAAACACCAGCGCTCTGGGTAGATCCAATAAGCCTGCTGCTGGGCCAAAGACCTGGATGCCAATTCCTTCAGCACCTCTTCTGCCTCACCCTATCTCCCAATTCACACACCCAAATAAGGCTGACACCAATGGGTCCTCGCCTCACCCCAGGACACCTTCTCATCTTTTAAGGTCTTCATGGAGCCCTGTCCCGGCTTCCTAGAAGGACTGTCACCTTCATTTTTCCCCTATTTCCATCCCCTCATTCATGCTGTAGCACGCTATCCATTCATTCCCCAGTGCTTGGCTTAAACAGTGGTGTTTCTAGGGGGTCTTGAGGACTTTTGAACTGCAGGACTCTGCCAGCCCCCAAACCACCCTAAATCATCATGCAGTCTAAGCAAGAGCAACGTGTTTGCCTATCCAAATGCAGGTTCAGAAGTGCACCTAGCCTCCCTACCAGGCGGCCCCTACCACACCCCAACCCCTTCCACTGTAGAAATTCTGGAGCTACCCCTGGACTATGGGATGAATGGGGCCACATCTTGCATTCAAGAACCTCACAGTCCAGGTGAGGACAGGATGGCCAACAGTCAAGGAGACATCCCAACACCCAAGAGGGTCTTGGAGGCAATGGGGCAGGTGAGATTTGGGAACCAGGTGAGCTTCCCGTGCAGTCAATGGTCACAATTCAACCAGAAAAATCATGTGGCCCAGGACACAGGGGCAACCCAAGACCTTACATTCCCTAAGATCAGAGCTCAGGGAAAAATGGGCTAGAGAGATGGGCAGGGACCAAGATTTGGAAGGCCCTGCCTCCCAGTGGGGAGGAGCCTAAGCTTTATCAGGGCAGCTTTAATCCAGGGGGTGATGAGGTCAGCTTGAATCTTAGAAGGAAAAGACTCACTACGGTGTAGAGGCTGGACTGCAGGAGACCCAGTGGGGCAGGGAAAGCCCTTAAAGGGGAGACTGCTGCAGAAGTTTCAGGAATACAGTGATCCAGAACTAGGTGGTAGAAGGGAGAGAAGGGGGGCATGTGAGAGATATCTAGGTCCTTGACAATTAAATGGAAGCAGATGTTAATGAATTCTGGGGTAGAAGAGGCTGTGAAAGGAGGTGGAAGGAGAGGACAGAGAAGGAATTCACCTGCAGTGCAAGCACAGACAGCTTTGGCCAGCACAGCATTGGGCTGAAATGACCAGCCCTCTGTACCCCAACCTCACCAGGCAATAAATGAGAACCTGGAGGAACTGACAGCTGCTGGCCACCCCTAGCCCTGAGCCCCTGTGCTGAACAACAGCCAGCCCCATGCACACACTGATGTGTGCCGTGCCAGGGACCAAGTGCACAGAGACGGGGACAGCAGAAAGAGGAGCAGATTGCAGGCTGTGGGGAAGAGTCCCCTGAAGCTGGCAACTGGAAATTCTCAACTTTATCCATTCCTATTTCCTGACCGAGAGCTTCTGTGGGCATGCGTCTTTGGTCCCTGGTGCTAATACAGTGCCAGCGTACGGAAGCTCCTCGATAAATGTTTGATGTGTCAGGAAACCTGTATCAGGCACTTCAGATCTAAGCCAGGTTGCAAGACCTGATCTCGGCCCCAGGCGCCTGTTACAAACCATCCGGCACTTACCATCCTCCTGGGTACCTGCTTTCTGTCTCCTGCCAGCTAAAGGAGAAGCTCCGCCAAGAGAGGAGCTGTGTGCATTGGTGTCTGTCCTGAGCACGTGTGCTGCTGGTAGGGTCTTCGTGCAGTTTTCTGGACAGGTAAATGATGTCAAATGACAAGGGTCTTCTCCCAGCTAGTAACCTGGGAACATTGTTAATCCCCTGATCTCTGGCTTTTAATGTGTAGAATGTTCAAAAGGCATGGTGGGGGTAGGATAACATCTCCCACAAAGGCTTTCTTTTCACCTGTGCTATCTGTCCGTCTGTTTGCCACAAGCTGTTGGAGACAGGACTCCACTCCAAATGCTCTCTCAGGGGCCTAAGCTAAAGGGGGCTCCATCATTCAGCAGCTGTATCATCTGGAGCATTGTTTTCCCTGCTGCTTCAGAAGGCAGCAGCCAGCAGGAGGGCTGTGCACTGACTCCTTTATGCTTTGGCTCACAATTAACAGAACTAGTCACCTGTTCCGGGCTGCCTGCCAGGGGGCTGGGAAGTGTGGAGGAGCAGAAGGAAGGCTGCATGGGTATGCCTGTTTCTGCCATGGTAGGCATTGGCCCCATTCCACAATGAGAAAACAGAGGCTCAGAGAAGTTCAGTTCTTTGCCCCAAGTCACACAGCAAGTCAGTGTCAGAGCCAGGCTGCCTGGCTTCAAAGTCCCCACTTGCAAAGAGTACACCATGCTGCCTTTCTCATCAACCCTGCTTTGATGCAAATGATTTGGGTCATAGTTGCTATTCTTTTGACACCCGTCTAAGAACACCCCTTGGAGAACAGAGAGATGGGGGAGAGTAAGAGGAAATTTTTACTAGGGACCAAGAGGGAGGACATTGTATTAGTTTCTTGTGCCTGCCACCCACTGGGTAACTTAGAATTACAGAAACTCATTTTCTCCGAGATCTGGAGGCTGGAAGATGGGAATCAAGGGGTCGGCGGGGCTGGGCACCCTCCCAAGGCTCTAGGGGAGGGCTCTTCCTTGCCCCTCTGCTGGTGGCTTACGGCTGCCTCACTCCAATCTGTGCCTCTGTCTTCATATCTCTTTCTTCTCTGTATGTGTGTCTTCTTCTCATCTTTCTCTTACAAGGGCATTTGTCCTTGGAGTTAGGGCCCACTTGAGCAATTCAGGATGCCCTCATCTCAAGACCCTTAATCACATTTGCAGACCCTTTTTCCAAATAAGGTCATAGTCACAGGTTGACAGACTGCATGCCTACAACTGATTTTTTTTTAATAATAATTTTTTAAAGATACTTAGATTACATAAATGTTACACAAAAAATATAGGAATTCCCATATGCCCCACTCCTCACACCTCCCACACCCTCCCACATAAACAATATCCTTCATTAGTGTGGCACATTCATTGCAATCAATAAACGCATCCTGGGGCTTTGCCACTGAGCATGGACCATAGTTGACATTCTACTCTACACTCTCCCACACGGTTCTGCATGTTATGTGACAATATAAAATGGCCTATATCTGTCATTGCAATGTCACTCAGGACTATTCCCAAGTCCCGAAAAAGCCCCTGTATTACAACTGTTTTTCTCTCTTCCTGCCCCCAGAGCCTCCAGTAGTCACTGGCTCCACATCAATTTTGTAATTTCTTCCAATGCTAGAATCACAATATGTCTATAGTAAAATGAAAGAAAGTCCACTCTAGTCCATAGTTCATTCCCCAATCCTGAGGATTCTGGGGTGGTGATGTCCACTCCACCTCTAATTAAAAGGAGGCTTCAATCCCATATAGCCAATGGACAGGACTCTCTTGCTTGCAGTTGTCAGCTTTCTCATTTCCTTGGTACGGTGGTCTACAACTGATTTTGATGAGATTTTGTGCTTAATATTGCTACTGAAAGGATTTAAGTCTTTTTTTAAGTATTGTGAAGGAATGAATGTATTTGTAGATGGGAGGAACATGTAGAGCCCAGAGTATGGAATGTGATAGTATGAAGCTGGGTGGATCCCAGAAGATCATGTCCTTGGAGCTAAGCCATTCCTGTGCGTGTAAACCTTTGTAGGTGGAAACTTTGGTGAAATTATTTCAGTAAAGGGCCTTTGATGAGATTGCATGGTCCTCTTACTGGAGTCATTTATAAATGGTAGAAACATGCAAGACATGGAGAAACACTCTAGAAGCAGAGAGAGAAGGCCCCGGGAGCCAGAAACTGAAATGAAAGGAGCACAGGATCTGAGAGGAGGCCACTGAAGTCAGAAGCTGAAAGCAACGAGGCCTGGAGGAGAGGGGAGAGACAAATAGACACTGCCATGTGCATGGTTGCCCACAGCTACAGAAAAAGCATTGCCTGATGAAGCCTTGATTTGGACACTTTTACAGCCTTAGAACTGTAAGCCTCTAAGTTAATAAATCCCTGTTGAAAAGCCAACCTATTCTGGCATATTGCCTTGGCAGCCTTTAGCAAACAAAACCAGGGGTTAGGATAGACATTCTTTTAGAGGGCCACCCTTTAGGCTATGATAGGAATAGCCAAGCCAGGATTGGGGACTGGGGTGGAACCTGGAGGTTTTGGGGTAACCAGAGGGTGGCAGGAAGCAGGACATAGCAGAGAAGAAGGGCACCCAAGCACTTTAGATCTGCCCTTTGTGGGTCCCCATGGAGGAGTAGAAATTGAGATCCCCTCCTCCAGAGAGCGGGCTCCCTGTGAGACGGCCCTTGCAGATGCACTAGACCTTTGCACAACACGGCACATGCAAAAAGACTCCGCGGTGCAGAGCTCAGCAAGCTCAAGCAGCAGCCCCAACTGAGCAGGCCGTATCCAGCCTCAGAACAGGACCAGCTGTGTCCAGCAGAGTTCTGATACAGTTTGCATGACACTTGTGCTGAGGTGGGGCATCTCCCGATGTGAGATGAAGACACAATCCCCTTTTGTTCTCCTTCCCCTTGCGGAGAGTTTGTGGTATTTGTGATGCCACAGGATGACAGAACCACGACTCTTATTATCAGCTCACACTGCCGTGGCATGAACTGCTGACGGTTCACTTTGACCCCGACACTCACACCCCTTTGGATGCAAGGACATTCCGTGGGGAGCTTGAGAGCTCCTGGGTTTCTCTTGAGAGGGCCCCTAGCATCCCTCCGTCATGACACTGAAATCTCATAATGACGATGGTCTGTCTTTTCTCATCTCTTCCTAAAACCAACTGTTCCTAAGGGCAGCGAGTGATCTGTGTAGGATTTGCCTCCGTATCCCCAATGCCCAACACAGATCCTGGCAGATGGAAGAGTGAGTGGAGAGAAGGAAGATTGAGATGTAGATGGATGCAAGCAGAGCTCCCCAGACATTTGTCATACCTGAGCTTCCCCAGGGGCATGGAGTCTGATTTGCCACAGCATTGTTGACACACCCATCAAGCCCTGCATGGTGCCACATTTAAATGCCACCTCCTCCTTGGCAAGGGGATTTGTCCATTTCTAACCCTCTTCTTGGAGTCCTAAAGACGAGCCCTGCTCATTTCAGAAAGCAGAGGGAAGTTCCAGCAGGCATAGCCAGGAAAATAAAACTGTGAAGGATAAGAACTCTGAAGGAAACAAGTTCTACTTTGCATATTTGTAGTAAAGGAAATTGCTCCCCATGAAATTATATGGACTCCTCCTTTTATAGCCCAATGTGAGAGTGAGTTGTGAAATACTGGAAATGTCAAGATTTAATTAAAACCCTGCACTGAAGTTCGTTTTACAAAATACAGCAAAGATTAATGGGAGATAGCAAACCAAACTGTTTGTGCACAGCCTGTTGGGTCATAATTTATGGGAACAAGAAGTCATTGCCTTAGAATAAATTTACTGCTTCTCTTGCTAAGGAAAATGGAAATAATAACCCTCAGGTCAGCTCAGCCACACCACAATGAGATGGCCAGCCAGGTCAGAGCTGCTGGGTGCTTTGCAGTATGTGCTGCAAGGAACACAGGGCAAGGAGAAAGGGACTCCACTTTGCTCCTTTTATTCCTCAAGAGAAGTACAAGGAAGCTGATGTGGCTCAAGCGATTGGGTTCCCGTCTACCAGACAGGAGGTCCAGGGTTCGATCGCCAGGGCCTCCTGGTGAAGGGAAGCTGACCAGCGCAGGAGTGCTGGTCCACACAGAGAGCTGGCGCAGCAAGATGACGCAACAAGAAGAGACACAGAAGAGACAATAAGAGACACAGGAGACCAGGGAGCTGAGGTGGCACAAGAGATTGAGCGCCTCTCTTCCACTCTGGAAGGTCCCAGGATCGGTTCCCGGTGCTGCCTAAAGAGAAGACAAGCAGACACAGAAGAACACACAGTGAAAGGACAGAGAGCAGACAGCGAGCCCAAAACAATGGGGGGCGGGTAAATAAATACATAAATCTTAAAGAGAAGTACAATGGCCATCATCCCTGCTTTCCTCATGAAGAAATAGGTTCAGAGGGATACTGACCCAAGGCCACACAGCCAGTGGAGGGAGGGGCGGGTGGGGGGCAGAGACCCCCCTTCCTGAAAAGATGGCAGCCCCAGGCTGGGGACTCCGAGCATCATATCCATAGACCTCAGCTCAGTGGCTGGGGTAGCTGAATATGGCCCCCCAAAAAGATGCCTGCACCCTGATCCCTGAACCCTGTGAGTGATTGAGTTAACGATATTGAGAGATGGAGATTATTCTGGACTATCTGGGTGGGCCCTAAATTCAACCACTAGTGTCCTCACAAGAAAGAAGAGAGAGACAAAGGGGGTTTTGAGAGACACAAAGAAGAGAAGGTGATGAGCAGATGGAGGCAGAAATTGGAGCCATGCGCCTCACATCCAGGAATGCCGGGAGCCACCAGAAGCTGGAAGAGGTCAGGAACAGCTTCCCCCTAGAGCCTCTGTTACTGTAAGGATGGCTGTTTCCAATAGACAGGCCCGCCTGATCCAGTGCTACAAAAGACAAGCATGTCTTTTAGTGAGAAGGTGATTTATTGCGAGTGCACAAGCAAGGAACTGGGGGGATCTTCCCAAAACAAGTTCAAAGTGAAAATGGGAGCTAGGGTTTTTATAGGGGAAAAAAGAAAAAGAAAAGGGATAGTTGAGAAGAAAATAAAATTAAAAATTTTAAAATAAAAATAATTTTTTTAAAAAAGTCATCCCAGGAGTCTTGTGAGGGGGGTACATGCAATTTCTCAGTCCTGTGTTGTCTCAAGCACATCCAACTTGTCCTTGATTTCAGCGGCTAAAAAACCACAGTTTAGATATTGTTGTGCCCATGCAAGTCCTTCATGGCTCCTTTCTCAGCTGACCACTCAAGAATATCAAGCTTTTTGTCACTGAGAAAAGCTACAGATTTACACCATTCTGTCTTGTTGTGTTTTAAGATGTGATCTTATTCTTTAAGCAAAGCTGAGAAGGCCTGGTCTATACTCTTCAGGGAACTAAGTGCAAAGAGTAAGCTTCTAAAGTTAGACTAATAGAAAACCAGCTCAATTAGTTTTAGAATTTTCAAAGCTGCTTAAGAGAAGAAATTTTAATAAGCACATTTTCCAGCTATCGCCTCCAGAGGGAGCGCACGGACACCAAGATTTCAGACTTCTGCTCTCCAGAACTGTGAGAGAATACATTTGTTGTTTCCCTTCACCGCGTTTGTGGCAATTTGTTACAGCAGCCAAGAAGACTAATCCAGTGGCAGGCTAACACAGAGGACGGCAGGTGCCGTCTGGAAATTTCCCTGCTGGGGGGGTGGGCTGAGATGCTTATTGTTGAGCGAAAGGGCTAGAGCACACAGCCTAGCCTGCTCTCCATTTTACCCTGCCCCAGCACCCTACAAATCCCTCCTCCGCAAAGCCTTTCTGGTGTCCTCTGTACCCCCTTTCCTTTCCTGAACAAGGTGGCTCTGCTGTGCCTCAGGCTCAAACAGCTGCCCGCACCACTGGGTCTGGGGGCTGTCTCTGCGGCTCTGGGGCAGGAAGGGGACCCTGTAGGCATCCCCTCTGGACCTCACAGCAAGCTGGGGCTAAGCCCTTGGGGGCTTATGAATATTCTTGGGGTTGGGAGAGCCACAGGCGGCAGCAGCTGGACAGGACTTCCTCCTGACTCAGCCTGGAGGGGAAAGCGGTCCATTGTCCACGGTGTCCCGGGCCCCAGACTACAGGAAATCATTCTCTCCCCAACCTACTCCACTAGTCTTTGTCTTAGCAGAAGGCTGTACCAAGTTAGAGACCTGGTAAAGGCAAAGCCACAGAAGACCCCAGAGCGGCCCTGTGCACACAGGCAAGAGCATGTGGGCCGAAGCGTCCACTGGGCCCTCGGCCCACACCAGAAGGAAGCGTCACTGGCTGAGTCCGGGGTCCAGCCCGGGACTAGCTGCTCAGATCCCAACCCCCAACCGAGGCCCACCCTCCCTCCCAAGGGCTGTGGGAAGCCCCCTGCCCAGGTTCAGGGTCTGGAGTCAGGGTACAGCACCTCCAGTGCCCAGAGAGAGGATGGGATAGGGAAGTTAGAAACGTGTTGAGTCCTGGTGGGAGGTGAAATACCTAACTCTTCTGCTGGACCCTGAAACCCATAGGTGGTGTCTGCTGTGTGGTCTCAGGGTGATGAGGACCCGGCCCAGGGCCCTGCCTGTTGTCGGCACTCAGCATGTATATAGGAGCTCGGTGCATTTACTAGGAGCTCAGTGTGTGTAGTGGGCACTCAGCACATATAGTAGGAGCTCAGTGCATGTAGTAGGAGCTCAGTGCATGTAGTAGGAGCTCAGTGCATATACTAGGAGTTCAGTGTGTATAGTTGGAGCTCAGTTCATGTACTGGGCACTCAGCACATGTAGTAGGAGATCAGGAACAGTGCATTAGTAGGAGCTCAGTGTGTGTGTTGGGCACCCAGCATGTGTGGTAGGACCTCAGTGTGTGTAGTTGCATCTCAGTGTGTGTGTTGGGCACCCAGCATGTGTGGTAGGAGCTCAGTGCATGTAGTTGGAGCTCAGTGCGTGTGTTAGGAGCTCAGTGCAGCCCAGTGCATGTGTTAGGAGCTCAGTGCATGTGGACGGTGCTCGGTGTGTATAGCAGGAGCTCTCTTCAGGTAGCAGCCACTCATTGCATGTGTAGGCAGTCAGTGCATACAGTGGGCACTCACTGTATTCCTGCTGACTGTGCCACTTGCTGCATATCACTCAACTTAAGCCTCAGGGATTAAGTGGCCCCGCGTGAGCCTCACTGAGAGATCAGGAGATATGCGGCACAGAGCTGGGTTCATGCCAATTGCACCTGACTCAGAAAAAAAATCTCAGTAGCCACACTGCCTGCCACTCACAAGCATTGGAACTCAGGGGCTTCAGAGAATCCTGTGAATTCAGACGACATGAGTTATTCGATGCTGCTGGACACGAGGCTGAGACTAAAACTGGAAAGGTGTGCACGGGCCAACCTCTTCCTAACAGAAATGGAAAGCCACCAAAATGCATGGTAGGGAGTCTTGCCACAAGCTGGGGTCACTGTGAAATGATCACTGCAGTGCACACTGTGGGGTACGTCCGTATGTCCAACCCTGATGTGCTCCCAAGAGTCACCGCATCCAAACTGATGTCCTCTGAGATGTGTGCAAGAATGTTCATCACAGGGTTATCTGTAATAATTAAAACCTGGAAACAACCCAAATGTCCATCAACAGTGGATGGATAAAATGATAAGCAATAGAATAATGCAAAGCAATGAAAATGAGTAAACTACATCCACATGCAAGAACATGGCTGGATCTCACCCACAAATGTTGAGTGAAAGAAGCCAGATGCAAAAAGGACATGCTGTATGATATCATTTATAAAAACTTCAAAAGGGGGCAAAACTAATCTATGGCGTTAGAAGTTAGGATGATGGTTACCTTTGGAGAGAAAGAAGAGCCATGATCAAGAGGAACGTGAGAACATAAAAACACTATTGGAAATTTTAAATATGATACCTGAAGGGGGTGTGTGTGTTAAAATGGATAAAGTAAATAAATACATAAATCTTTTTTAAAAAAATATGATACCTGAAATTAAATTTTAAAAAATAACAGAAAGGTTAGAAAGTACAGCCAAGGAAATCTCTAAGAAAAGTAGAGATAAATGCAAACAAACAAACAAACAAAAAACATGAACTGAAGTAGGTTTAAAGTCCAGCTCATAGGAGTTCCACAAAGGGAAAGCAGGGGTAATTCAGGGAAGGTTCTCTCTTCATTCAGGGTAGTTTTCTCCTTAAAGTAAGAAACAGCCAAGAACACCTCCCCAAATCTGCATCATATAATGCTGTCTCCCAAAGACAGACTAGCTCTTTTTTCTCTCTAAGCACCTCTCTCAAAGCTCTGAGGGGAGGAGTTAATTGGCCTGACTGGGGTAAAATGTCCACATGTGAGCATTGGTTGACTGTGGCCAGGGACAAGAGGGCCTGTGAGAACAAAGTTGGAGTGAGCAAGAGAGTGGTTCTCAGGAAAAAGAGTGACTTGTTGAGTGGTCAGTTCATTCACTCCTCCATCCACTCATCCAACACGCATGAAGGCACCTGCTCTGGGCCAGCTCCACAATGGCATTGGGCTGGGAATGCGATGGTGTCCTGCCCTGGGTTCTCCTAGGCTGGGAAAAGGTTTATTTATCATCCCCCCACCCTTGGAACAAAAAAACACTACAGCGCGTAGCTGAGAATTTAACAATGCCGTGGAATCTTCATCTCTTTAATTTCTTGCTTCTCAATCATTTTCAACTTACGGTATCTGCACAACTGATTTCCTTTGGTTGTTGCCTTCCGGAAAGAGAGGAAACATAAACACTTGCAAAGCTTCTATTAGGTTTTACATTTAACTGACTGCACACTTTGGTGCACCTGCACGGCGAATGAATGCCAGGGAGAAGGGTTGACTAAAATAGCGGGAGCAGAGTACACAGTGGGGCGGGGCACAAAGGCTTGCAGGGAAACTGTGTTATCTTTGATGAGGCTGAAGTACCTCAGTTTGTTTGTGTTGTGAGGAAAAGTTTGCTT
>PVKH010029402.1:0-12679 GCA_004027955.1 Chaetophractus vellerosus | reverse complement strand
CCCCCCCTCTTTCTGCTTGCTCTTGCTGTGTGTTCATTCTTCTGTGTTTTTCTATGTCTGCTTCTTGTCTCTCCCCGTGTTTGCAGTGATGAACCTAGTTGGCCCTCTGTGGCAGTGGCTCACTCCATTCGAGGGTGGCTCCATTCTGTTTTCATGGGCGGCTGCTCTCCATGTTTTTTGCGGGCTGCCCAGCTTCCACGGTTCACAGGCGGCATCTCCACTTTTTCACAGGTGACTTTGCCCTGCCCGTGGCAGCTTTTTTTTTTTTTTTGCCTTGCACATGGCAGCTCTGCCCCACCCACGGTGGCTTGCCTTTCTCCAGGCTGTCTGCCCACTCAGAGATGTCCCCAGGAACCGAACCCAGGGCCTCCCATGTGGTACCCCAGCACGCTCTTATCCACTGAGCTATCTAGCCAGGCCCTCTGCTCTTCTTGATTTGTTATGTTGTCCTTTTGGTGGGAAATTTTCTGATCCTTGTCTCCATTTGACATAGCCTTCTTTTTCATCAACCCACACACAGTTCCTCAGCAATTTATCCTGTATGGACATCTGCTATACTTCTAGTGTTATACCAAAACTGATCAGTGACTTGCTAGTGGGGACAAAAACCACATCCTACAGTGATTGCATGTTACAGTTCTTTTCCAGACACTTCTTTGGAATGATTGAAATCTTCATCTTTACAGTCATGGCCTTTGATCATTGTATGACCATTTGCAAACTTCTCCACTACATGTTGATCATGAATAAGACAAAATGCAGTTTCCTCATCTTAGCTGCTTGGGCTGATGAGGCTGTACATTCTTGCTCCCACTTTTTAATGATAATCTGGATGCACTTTTGTGGCCCCAGTGAAATTGATAACTATTATTGTGATATTTTCCCTTTACTGAAAGTTGCTTGTACTGATATCTATATCACAGGTGTTCTTGTGGTTGTCAATTTGGGAATGGTATCTTTGGTAACCTTTGCCCTCTTTGGTTCTTATGTCATTATATTATTCCCCTTAAGAAATCACTCAGTTGAGGGAAGAGGCAAAGCCCTGTCTACCTGTGGGTCTCACATTACTGTGGACCTTCAATCTTTGCCTACCTTAGACCACCTATCACTTTCCCTGAGGATAAAATGTTTGCACTACTTTACAGCATCATTGCACCAATGTTAAATCCCATAATCTATACTCTGAGAATGCAGAGATGAAAAAGGTTGTGAAAAAGGGATGATGTCAAAAAATATTATCAGAAGAAAAATGTAATTGATTTTCCCTACTCACTATGCTAAACAGTGTTATGCAAGAGTAAAAGTAGAGTTGTAATGGAACTCTCTCTTAGCTGTAAGATGGCTGTATTCAACTCTGTCAAAAACTAAATGTCAGAAAGCTGCATGTGGGGAGTTATGACTGATGTGACAACTTCACATGTGGGAATTTGTTTGCATAGGGACATTTCTGTATTTAAAATACTCTGAGGGGCCAGTTGTATAGCCCAGTGGATAGGGCACTGGTTTACCACATAGGAGGCCCTGGGTTCATTCCTGGGGGCCTCTCCAGGTGGGTGGACCACTTGAGAAGGCAAAAGCCACCATGGGCAGGGCAAAGCCACCATGGGCAGGGCAAAAGCCACATGGGCAGGGCAAAGCCACACAGGCAGAACAGAGCCACCTGCAAACAGAGTGGAGCCACCTGTGGGCAGGGCAGAGCCACCCACAAGCAGGGCAGGCTGCCCCACAAGTGGGCAAGGCCACCACTCACTGGTGAAGCCAACTCAGTGCATCACTGCAGCAGGGTGGGGGGAGACAAAAAGCAGAAAATGAAAAATAAATCTTAAAAAAAATACTCTGAACTAAAGAAAGGGTCACACTTATGTTGAGTAGTCACTTCTGAGGCTGAAGGTGTATTTTAATAATAATTTGCTTGTGTTCATACATGGTGACCAGACAACTTATTGACATTCTGTTGAAATAGAGGAGTAAAAAGTGGTTTTATATATATAATGGAGGTTTATTTGCTAAAAAGATATTCAACTAAATTTCATATTAAGATGCTCTGAAATAAATATTTAATGAAGAAGCCTGAGTAGTAGAATATTTAAAGTGCAAAGACAAATGAATGACCATACTTGTCCTCTGAGGGCTCCAGAGACCCACATCCCACCCCACCCCGTAGTACAAAGTGTTATAGGAAGGAGGTATTATGTATATGATAGGCCTGTTGGTGGCTGATATTTCTGTTACAGGGTTAATTATATTATCTTTATTCAGAATGTGGAATGGCAGGATGATAAAATTAATCAATCTTATCCCTTTCCAGTGGAACAACATTAGGTGAATGGCTGTAAGACTTTGCATTTGGGAAAGAAACTGTTATTTTGTTATTTCTTATCCTAATATATTAATATGATAAATTAGTTCAATCATCTTCAAATGGGCAAGGAATATGACCAAGGGAAATGATGTTAGAAAACAGTTTTTCTTTAGCATCTTTATTTTTGCATGTATTCTCTTTCTTTTGAGAGGGAAGAAACAAATTTATATGTGTTATTAAAATATTTTAAAATCCATGGCACATTTGTTGATATCATGAGGCATAAATCTCCAAGAGGTTTTTCTTAGAAGAACCAGAAGAAAATGTAAGAAAATGAAGAGGATGAAAATAAATAGATTCTCTATAAAAAGGAATAGACAACAGAAGATTATGGAAAACTGAGTAATATTAATAAGGGAGGTATGTGGAAACAAAGATTATTTTTAAAATAATTTTATCAATAATAGAAATGCAGGAGAATGAAGGGGAGAGGTAAGAATGTGGGAGACAAATTATCACAGATTTATATTAAAAGAGTAATTATATAAATTGCCACTTCCCTGAGTTACTAACAAATAAATGAATATTGTACTGGGTTAGAGAATATCCCTAATATATCATATATTAATTGGCAACACAGCAACTCTAAGGTTTGAGGAGAAAATTATTGTGAATGTAAATGTTATTCCAAGTCCAATTGCTTTCCAAGTATGCAGGGAAGTAAAGACACCTTCTCATTTGCTAGCTTCATAATATTTTCTACCTATGGATTAAAATAAAAAAAAAAACTCAGGGGGAATTCAGAATATAAATGATTGAGGTATTTTATTTGCATGATCAATGGCCCCAATGGGGAAAATAAGCATCAAAGCAAGAATCAGTAAACCTTGATTTGAATTCTTTACCATTTGTTCACTGCAAGACTCTAACCAAGTTAATACATTTCTGATTCTTCTATTTCTCAGTTGTTAATATAAACTGAGAAGAAAATTATGAATATCTTAAATATGAGATAAAAATTGAAAATTCATGTGAAAAAATATTGATTAGTGTTGATATAACTTATTTAAATTTACATTGACTCTTTAAATTCTACTACAAATATTGAGAGATTTTCTTAATGAAACCAATCCAGCTAAAGTGATCCACTTTTAGCTGATGGTATGAACAAGAAAACTGGATGGTTTATTATATAATTAGATTTGCTATTGATGCCAATTTAATATTAAAAGAGTATTTTTCATTAAATTTTGTTTGAAATCACTAAAGAAATTTATGTTCGGGAGACAAGAGAATTTCCATTAATAATTTAATGTACAAAGGAATGTGTAAAATTGGTAAAATTGAGGGATTCATGCCATAAAGTTATAAAATAAATACAGTGCTCATATATATAAAGGGACCAGATTAAATTGTTATAAAATACAATTTTATCACTGATAGGAGAAGTGCAATTGCTTTTTTCTTCTTTGCTTTTCTTTCTCAAGACTTAATGACAAAAGGTGACTAAAAATGTAACTTAAACAAATCCATATATCCAATTTTGCTTTATCAGTGTGTATAGTTATTATATCCATGAATATGTTTATGGATTCATGGAGGGATAGTTCATTTTAATATATATTTTATAAATTGATATTTTTTAGGATTCAGGCTGAAAAGACATTTTGGAAAGGATCCAGAGGCAGGGGCAACAAGCCAGAGCTCAGTAATACCTGCAAGGACATAGAAGGGAAGCTAGGAGGGGATCCAAGGAGAAAATTCTTCTCTGTTAAGAGGAGGAACAAATGTGAAGGCACTATCTAGACTGGAAGAGGAATTTAGGAGGAAAGTGTAACAACTCTGAAAAAATGTTTTTAGGAGTTTAAGGTTTAGATTAGGCAAATCTAAAATATCTAGAATTGCTTTCCTTTTTGGTTTTGGAGGCAAATCAAATCTCACATCCTGGGTAGCTTCAGGGCTTGGCATTATGGTTTTAGAATTCCATATAGTTATTTTTTACCCCTTTAAATTAATAAATATAATAAATGTAGAAAAATGGAAAAAATTACAATTGTGATACCCCTATAACCTCCACATGAATCAAGAAATAGAGCATGGCCCTCAACTCCAAAGCACACATTATGGCACTTTCTGATCTTCATCCTTCCCTTCCCCTGGAATTAGCGATTTTTCTTTCTCACTGGGTTGCTGTGAAATTTAAATGAGACCACTTTGTATATGGAACACAGTAAGTGCAATATACAAATTTGTTATTTATTCTGCAAACAGAGCACTTTGGATGTCAGCTTTAAGTTTGAATGCAGCTGTGGATGAATAAAAGAAAAAAGGAGGGATGTATGAAAATGATGAGCAATTTGGGAAACAATAAAATATGTTCTACTGTGTCTTTTTCTCCAAATAATTCTAATAGTAGTTTAGAAACCCCATTAGAATATTTTTTTTAAGATTTATTTATTATTTATTACATATCCCCCCCCTTTCTGCTTGCTCTTGCTGTGTGTCCATTCTTCTGTGTTTTTCTATGTCTGCTTCTTGTCTCCCCCCATCCCCGCGGCGACGCGCCGAGACGGCCCTCCACGGCGGTGGCTCGTTCTGTTCGAGGGTGGCTCCATTCCATTCCCACGGGCTGCTCCGCTCCATGTTTTGCGGACAGCAGTCCTCCATGTTTTTTGCGGGCTGCTCGGCTTCCGCAGTTCGCAGGCGGCAGCTCCGCTTTTCACGGGTGACTTTGCCATGCCCGTGGGGGCTCCGCCCTGCCCGTGGTGGCTTTTTGCCTTGCCCACGGCAGCTCTGCCCCGCCCACAGTGGCTTGCCTTTCTCAAGGCCATCTGCTCGCTCGGAGAGGTCCCCGGGAACCGAACCCAGGGCCTCCCATGTGGTACACCGGCGAGCTCTTTATCCACTGAGCTATCTAGCCGGGCCTAGAATATGTTTTAAGTTTATAATTTTTTAGACAATTGGCCTCAATGATACTTGGAAATAAAAAAAAAACATTCTAAAGCTCTCAGAGAAAATGATAAAGGCATTTTTTTGAGGAGAGATGAAGCACATTATCTAAAATAAGGATCCAGTGTGATCTTTTCTCCTCAAGGAGAATATGGAATGGCAAAGGCCTTCAAAGCCAAAGCCCTACAAATTTGTTTTTATCAGAAAGCTCTTTGCCTAGTTAGAAAGTGCAGCCATTGTTGTGCAGGGGAATGTCTAATGACTAAAATGCCTAAATCAAATTTGGCTATTGGTGTTTCACATATTCAATGTTATCTAGATTCTGTCCTGGATTTGCATTGGGTCTGATAAATTAATCTAAACAAAATTCACCTAGGAGTGTATTATTTGGGAAAGCAATTCCAAACAATATGCAAGATCTAGTCAAGGCCCTGGGATACAGGAAATGTAGTTTTAGAATTTTTAATTCATTCAGTGCTTAGTTAATGATATGAGCTTGGACACCTCTGGGAATAATATTAGTAATGCAGATACAGATCATGTTTTGACTCATTAGGATATGCAAATTATTCTATTTGACTTCCAACCTTTTCTTTGAGTCTATTACCTCCTATTGTTTGTGACACTGGATGAGTGACAGATGTGGGGGTCCAGGAAGATCACTCCCTAAGGGAAACTCAGCCCCCAGTACTCAGCCACCTGCATGCCCCAGGTCACAAGTTAAAATGTAACACACCTTCTCACAGGAAACAACACAGATGGTATCTTAGACTGTAATGTTCTCCAGGCTGTACAATTCCTTCCTACAATAACTTTACTAGACTCTGTTTATGTAACCTTATTATGAAATATCTTTGTTCTGAGACCCTGCATATTGGCCTTCATTTTTCCACCACTTTGCAGAGTACTACTTTCATTTTTCAGCCTGCCACTGCTGAAGACCTTCTCCTGTCTGTAAGTCCTAATATATATAGCACATGTCTGATTGTGTGCTGAGTGTGTCTTTTGGTCTTGCCCCCACCTTGACCCCTGCCCTTCAGGAGCTGGGTTGCAACAATTGGTGAGCTACAAGCCAGGGGACTCTTGGACCACCAGCAATAGCAGGCATGCACCCTGCAGGAGAATCTGCAGGAGAAACCTCAGATTGGCCTATAATGTCCATGTAGGGAGCAGTGGCTGCCATCCAGGATGAATGGTGAATGCCTAGAGAGTATAGGGATGCCCAAAAACTTTAGCAGGTATACAGGCAGTGCTACAGCAGGTAGCAAAGCAGCTGAATTTAAATAAGAAAGAGGGAATCTGCCAGACAGCAGGAGCTATAGCATGGATCATGTTAGGAGCCTTGCAGAAGGCTAGTGAGACAGAACAAGTGGCAAAGCCTCTTTGCACTTCTTAGAAAAAGAGTTAAAGCTAAAAAGGGACAGGCCCCTGGCACATGCAAAAATGAAAGATTATTTACTTTTGATTGCCTGTGCCAAGTTAATAATCAGTTAGAAACCCTGGCTTATAGATATATTCAGTTTAGGTCTGCAGGCCACCTAGAGTCCAGGTTTGGAGGATGTTAACTACCCCTGGTAGGGACCCTAAGGTTTGGGACCCTATGGACTCCTCCTCAGAAAAGAAAAAAGAGGAAGAATGGGAAAAGGATTCGGTGTAACAAAATAGAGAAATGCAGGCTGGGGAATTAAAAATCATAGTTTATGCTGCAATTCTCCAAGTTAAACCTTTTAACAGCCTTAAAATGAGGGTAATTAGCCGATCACCAGATTTGAGTAAGTAAAAAAAGTCCTTGAAAACTATGCTAAGATCTCTTCTAAGTTATGAATAAAACAAATTAAACAATTTTAATATATTCCAGAACCAAGCAGACAGCATGCTTTAAAAGTTATTCACAATTTAAAAATTTTATTATAAAACAGAGGTGTTAGCAGCCCATAGAAATGTAAGAAAAATAAAAATATTTTTTGCATAAACTATAACTGTTCCAATTTTATTTGGTCTTGGTGTAATCTCCCTAGATTTACAAGATACTAATCAAATAAATTATCAATATATGTATTAAATCATTAAAATGATGAAAATTGTAAGTTCATGTTTAATGAAATATAGATCTGTACTAAAGTGAAATAACAAGTTTACATAGAAAAGAATAAGGAATGTAAAATAAAACTTAAATGAATAAAAGTAAATTTTATTGGTTGCTAATAAATTTAAGAAGGTTATTTAAAGGTAGAAATAATTTATAGAAAGTTTGCAAAAGCATTTACTAAACTGAAAACCTAAACTGATATTAATGATAATAAAAATTAACTTCATGACAGGAAAATCTGTCAGAGGCCACCCCAATCTGCATATTAAAGTGGTAGTAGAAGAAAATAATCTTAATTCCATTGGGAATATTATGTTTTTCACAAAATAATAGAAAAAGTAGTTTTCCCCCCTGTACTACTAAAGTAAAATACTTGTTAATTAACATGATTATGGTAAAGAGTTAAAAGTAAAAAGTAAAGAAATAAAAATGTTTAAGTTTCCTAAAATTTCCATGTAACATTTATGGAATGAATGAATCCTAAATATCTATATATATATATATATATAAATTTTTTTAATTAAAAAATTTTTTGAAGTTTATTTAATACATTATTAACTGCATTGGGCATATCTAAAGATTATGTAAAATTTAAAAATGACAGACTTCAGTAATGTCAAACTCTCTGTTGCATTCAAACCAGGCCTCTAGTACCCTGCATAGTGCCTCTATGTTTGAGTTATTGACCAGGTTGGCCACTAAGTCCCTTAAAACAATAAAAGTATCTATTAAATCTCTGGACATGCTACTGAAGTGGATGGAAAGTATGTTGCTGTTTTGGACTCCTGTGGCAGCCTGTAATGGCTGGATATATCCAGATTTACAATGCACATTACATCCAAGCTGGCTCTGTTTCTTAGTGCTAAAGGGTGCTGTGCACCAGGCCGGTGGAACACTGGCACTTCCCTCCAAGGTCCAATGGTGCTGCAGCATGCTGTCTGTGTAAAGAATATACCAAGTGGAGCAATAATTAACAGAGTAATGTGAGTAAAATTTAAACAAACAAAATTGACATTATAACCTGCTCCCATGGAGAGTTGACATGTATGGCACTGCAAACTTGGAGCTTAAATCTCTTAACTGCAGCTCAAAAAGGAACTTATGAATTAATTAGTGCATTGATTAGTATTAAGTGCTGTACCTATATACTTAATGAATATTATATATCTTTCTAGTCCAGATCATATGCAGAAGGATATTAAACATCCTAAACATCTTGGTAAACATAATTCAATTTCTAAGTTTATTTCTTCCAGAATCAACACCATCCAGAAAAAGATTTTAGTCATGCAAGTATTTCATCCAATTCCCACCGTGGTACCAGATCCACCTTCCCTCAACCTCAGTAGAATAGCAAAGTTTTATCATTAGTCAGGCAGAAACTACTGCCCCTAACCAGCAGGAAGCAGATACAGAAGAATGATCATTGCCCTTCTCTTCCTCCTCAAGAATAAAGGTGTAAACTCTCTGAGGGAAAAGTTGAGGCAGAGTAGTATAAGAAACAGGGAAGGTGGCTGGTCAGAATAAAGTCTGCCAAAGACCCTAGTCACAAGGTCCAGATTGAAAGTCCCAGGCTTAAAAGAAGTCCTAAATAACCCCAAATATAATAGATAGCCCTCCCCATTGCCTAAAAGCTGAAAGATAAAGATAAAAAAGTCAACCAATCAGGACAGCAAATAGCTGTGGACCTATGTGTGTCTATGTGGACTCTTCTTGTGCTTAAACTAATTTTTGATGTCATAATGGAAAGCTCAGAAAATTTAGAAGGGTGTTGGGAGCCAACATACTGCCAGCACGCCTGTCTAGCTGCAAAGTCACTAGAGAAAGGCCACGTGTCAATGAGGACCTGCAAAGCAGTCCCCAGTTGTTGGTTTCCCTATCAACCCCAGCAAGAAATCTGTGTTCATGCTTTTTATCTCACTTGTCTTTCTCTGAGCTTTTCTTACTAAAATTCTAATAATAATCAAATTACAGCAAAACTGCTTTTGAGAAATTTGTTAGGATTTGTAGAAACAAATTACTTGGCCTCAAATCTCCATTGTGCTGTGCTCGCATTTTATAGATATAGATCAACAAGGACCTCTCATAAGAGGAATAGAGAAGAAATGCTTTAACAAATTTTGCTTTTATGTAGAGCGAAGAAATCTTTGCAGTTAATTGGCCCTGGTGAAAAAAATGTCAGAAGGTATTGATGGAGAAAAACAATTGGGACTCTTTTGAAACCTACATCATGTGAGGACCCTTTTGTAGTGTAGGTGGACATTGTGGACATGAAGTGGTGCTGTGGGTATTATAGAAGACAATTGTCTATTAATTCTGTACCTTGTACTAACAGAAATGTAAAAAGGACTGTGAGTGTAAACCATGATGCATAAATGAGGAATAGCTGGTTAATGTTCTGCTAACCCAGAGAAAATGATGGGTGCACTTGAACATAGTGTAACTTATCCCCTCAATTATAAAAAAACAATGGTGTACCTTGGGTAAGGGAAACTTAAAAAATATGCATAGCAAAAACTAGGTCAGGGGAAAACAATGAGATCAGAGGAAAGGTATAAAAATAAAAATTGAGATGTGGCAAGGGGACTAAAAGAAGAAGTAGTATAGAATAAGAATAAGAGATAGAATAAGAATAAGATAGAATAAGAATATAGAATAGGAATAAGATAGAATAATAATATAGAATAAGAATAATATAGAATAGAATAAGAATAAGAATAGGAATAAGAATAAGAAATAGAATAAGATATAGAATAAGAATAAGATAGAATAAGAATAAGAGATAGATTAAGATAGAATAAGAATATAGAATAAGAATAAGAGAATAAGAATAAGAATAGGAATAAGAAAAAGAGATAGATAGCAATAAGAATAAGAGATAGAATAAGAATAAGAATAGAAATAAGAATAAGAGATAGAATGAAGAATGTAGAATGAGAAGAAGAGAAGAAGAATAAAGATGTAAAGAAGCTTGGGCTAGAAAAACTTTGTGTGCCTGTCTTTGTGTCTGTGTGTCTTTTCAGCCAATGCCGATCACCTTTCGGTAGTCCCACTGAATGCCAAGGCTGGTCCTTGGCAGAAGGGGAAAATGTATGGTATTAAAAGTCTCCTTGTAGGGCTCCCCAACCTGTTACTTTGTTATCTGCTAATGGAAATATTGTTTGTTTATTGTTAGACTAGTACAATCTGCCTTGGATCATAACTCCTGCAAATTGGACAGTGTGAGAAACCTTGCTGGCATGGCAGATTTACAACCCATTGGCAAGCTTAGAACAAGGCCTTCTAATTGAATAATGTTCATTATTGTGTATATATTCCTAATCACTCTCATAATGTTTAGTTATTGATCCTCTGTCTAATTAGTTTAATAACCTTTTTGGCCCTGACAACATGACTTTCTAAGTCTATTAGTTTTTGGTGGATGACTCTTAGTACTCTGTTGTATACTATCCTGTTGTGAAATGTGAAAGCAATGCATGTCCTATGGGCAAAGCAAACTGCTGCATAAGGGTAGATTGTTGGAGTCCAGTAAGTCCCCACCCTAAAGGAAACAGCCTGCAGTATGCAGATGCCTGCATGCCCCAGGTCACAAGTTAAAATGTATGAAACCTTCTCACAAGGAAACAATACAGCTGGTAGAGTAGATTGCAATGTTCTTCAGGCTGTACAATTCTTTCCTACAATAACATCCCAGACCCCATTTATATAACTTGTTACAAAATATCTTTATTCTTAAACCCTATATCTTGACCCTTATTTTCCTGCCTCTTTCATTCTTCAGCCTGCTGCTGTTGAAGACCCTCTACTATCCATAATTCCCAATTAATAAAGCACATGTCTGATTGTGTACTGAGTGTGTCCTTTGATCTTACCACTGCCCTGATGTGTGCCCTTCAGGAGCTGGCTTGCAACAGATAGGTAACAATTGTACCTATAATTGTACAAAGTTTTCTTCTACAAATGATAGGAGGAATTAGAAAAGTGAATATTATTAATACAACTCATTGGAAGGGAAATGTGAATTTATGAAGATATAATAATCTGAGCAGTGGAGAATGGCCAACATTTCAATGAGGAGAGAGAAAATATTTAGAATAAAAGCAAGTTATGGACTCATGGCAACTGAAGCAGAAGCTAGAGAAACTGTGTAGGAATTATTTCTCCTTCCTTCCCATCCTGCCTGGATGTGTGATATATGCTGAATTTGTTTTCAACTCCATTGTATAGATAACAGATTTTGAAATAGTCAAAAATTTAAATACAAGCCTACTTTCTGATTTTTATAGGCTTATTTGTTTTGAGATTAAGACAGCACTAAATTCTAGTAGTTGCTCATTTAGTGTTTGATGAGATGTTCTAAAAAAATAAGCAGGGCAGTCAGTGACAGGGAAATGATGTTTTCATTCCCAGCATTTTCAGATGAGGAACCTAAGAGCAGGTGAATAGAAGTTCCTAACATGGGTAAATAGCTTATTAAAGAAAGCACCATGATTTCTTTTCTCATAGACCACTGTTCTCACACTGGAAACATTTGTGATTATTATGGTTATGTTTGAGAATTTGAGGAGGTTCAAGGCTCAATGGTTTTTCCAAAATGGTTTTACTTATTTACATTCCCATCAATGGGTATGATAACTGTGGCTGCCACCCATGCTCACCAATCCTTGGTATGTCAATCATTAATTTTAACTATTCTAAAAGGTGTGAAGTGGTATGTCATTGTGTCTTTAGTTTGGATTCTCAAAATGTCTAATGATAAGAAAATTTCATGTGCTTATTTGTCATCCAAATATCTCCTTTGACAATGCATCCATTCAAATATTTTGTTCATTTTTAAAATTTCATATATTGTTCAATTTATAAGCATAAAATTGTTTACACTATTCCATTACTAGTAGTATTTGTATTGATGCCAACTTTTGCTCATTCTTAATCTTGAATATTTTTGTCATCCTGACTTTGTTATTGATAAATCAGGCTAGAGTTTTACTAATTGTATTGAAGTTATCAACACCAATTTTTGGTTTCATTTATTTTATTTCCTATTGCTTTCCTTTTTTTTTTTCATTAAATTCCACTTTGTTCTTTACTATTTTCTTTCTTCTTCTCACTCTGGTTATGTTTCTCATTTTTTCCACTTCCTTTAGATAAAAGCTTATCCTGTTGATTTGAGACCTTTTCTCTTCTCTAATATAGGTTTAGTGCTACAAATTTCTCTCTGAATACTGCATTAACTGCATCCCAGAAACTCTGATATTCATTTATTTCAAAACATCAAAATACTTTTAAATTTCCTTTTTGATTTCTTCCTTTACCCATGGGATTAATTAGAAGTCTAT
>PVKH010029401.1:0-12662 GCA_004027955.1 Chaetophractus vellerosus | reverse complement strand
ATGCAAGGGATTAGGGGGCCTGGATTGGGCAGAATGAATGGGGATATAGAGAAATGGACCAGTTGGAGCAGTGATTTGGAGGTAAAACTGAAAGCACTTGGTAATTGATCAAACATGGCGGCCAGTATTTATCTTTGAAAGCATGTTCCCAAAGCCTCCCAAAGCCCTGTATGCCAATATACAATATGGGATGTGGGGGTAAGAGATTAATATTGTGATAGTATCCTGGGAGCTGCGAAGATATAGAAAGAGACACTAAAGTATGGATTTTATGACAAATTATGATGCTTAAGCCAGAATCCCTGCCAGACCCTCTCCTGCTTCAAAGGATGAGACCAGAGCTGTGTCACAGAGGATCCATCACTGGCTGAACTCTGTGAGGATCTACAAAAGGGATACCCCTCAAAGAGTAGATCCCTCCGTTGTCACCAGCCACCCTGGGCTCTGCAACATTCAAACACGGTGAGCATGGGATTTCCCCAGAGTCGGAGGGCTACCGTGACTCACTCACAGGAGCTTTAAAGGCTGCCCTTCAGCTGGTCCATGACGATGAAGGAGAAAGTGGTTCCCAGAGCAGCTTCAGTAGCAGCAGTAAAACAGGCTGTCACAGCTTACGGCAGTGAGGGCAAGGAGGGATTGAGGATGGCGTCCAGGTTGTCCACTTAGGCAACTGGATAGAAAAGAAACAGAGGAGGGCATGAAGAGCTAATGACTCTGCATTGGGTGAGTTACATTTCTGGCAGTCCATCAGTTACAATTATATGTGTCTGCACAGAACCAAAACCCAATTACAGTAGCTTAGTCAAGCAAGGGGTTGTTTTATTCAAGTAACAAGGCCAAAGAAGGTGGTTTAGGACTAGTGCAGCTACTCAAGAAAGTCATCCAGGACTCAGGAGCCTTCAGGTCTCCTGCCCTACTGCCCTTGCCAGTGGCTTTCATCCTTGGGATCATAACATGGATGCTGTACTTTCAAGCATTTTTCCTGACTTCCAAGCATAAAGAAAGCTTGGACATGTGAAGAGCAAAAGACACGGGCCGAGTCTGACCCTTTTATCAGGAAATATATTTCCCAGAAGCTCTACTCCAAAAATGTCTACTTGGCCAAAACTAGGTCATATGACCATCCCAACAGTAAGAGTTGCATTCTCACCATCAACAAATTGGGGCTCTGTGAGCAGAGAAGAAGAGGTCAAACATTGGCTTGGCAACCAGCAGAATCTGCCATGGACATGCAATAAATATTCATTGCCTCAATGTTAACAGTAGAAAGATGGGCCATCTGGGGGAGATATTTTTGATACTTGAACGAAGAGTTTAGGATAGAACTCAGATCTAGAAGAGGTTAGGCCATCATCTCTTGGGAATCATATCATTATTCTTCCTGTATTTTTCAGTTGTCTCAAGCTCATCGAAAAGTTTTAGAAATGTGGCAATATTATATTACACCTTTTGGAAATTCATAATACATATAAATATATTGAAGGCTTGGAGAAATGCTCAATAAAAATCTGTTTGAATATATATTTAACCCAACATTTCTCCAACATTCCCCAGACAATGCTTTAAGAAATGCCAGTGTAGGGTGGTACCTTGAGATCATCTAGTTTAGTTCTTATTGGCCATGTTGTTCAATAAGAATTTAGCTGTTGCCAGGGGCAAAAGAAAGATGGTGTCTCCACCCCATTATAATGGTAAATTCGGAGCCAAATTCCTGTGCAGTCACACAGAGACCCACACTTAGGATCCCACACTTAGGCTAAGGCTCTGCTCACCATTTGAAATTCCTAAATTCCATTGAACAAGGGGCTCTGCATTTTCATTCTGCACTGGTTCCCCCAAATTGTGTACCAGTCCTGGGCAAACAGGATAAAAATTAGCTATATATGCTGCATATTTTTCCCTTTTTCCTATTTCAAGAGAAGCAGTGGCCTGCTAGGTTAAATAAGTTTGAACTTCTCACTGAAACATATAAACATATATGAAAATGCTGGAACATAGGCGTGTTCTCTCATTCCAACATCCCTTATGCAATCCTTGTTTTTGTTTTTTGTGGTTTTTTTTTGGAAGGAACTCAACAAGTTTATATCAAATGTTGTGAAAAATGAAATGAACCTTACTTCATTATCATCATAACTGGATATGATGAAGAATTTAAAGTAAACTTTAAAAAAAAAATAGTAGAACAATTAAAGCCACTGGACTATGAGTGCCTTAGAGATAGGAATTTTGATTTATTAATTTATGTATGTTCAACATACAGCACAGTATGTTGGTGAGTGAATGAATTTAACGAGGCCCATCTACAGAGAACCTCCCCAGTCAGCCAGAGTCGCAACCCAGTCACCCACTGCAGGCTCTGGTGAAGCTGAGATCTATTTTTCTAGTACCAGCCAACCCTTTTGTCAAGTTTATTTGGGGCTATGGAACGTAAATGTGTGTCAGTGACCACAGAGCTCCTCTCCCCACCCCCAATACATACAGGCATCTACCACAAACCTCATTGGTTCTCCACATTCAGTGAAATACCTAAAAATAGGAACAAAACTTTCATAATTGGAACGAGGTTAAAGATTCTTTCAATTAGGAATTTATTTGGAAATCTCTATAAGTGAAAAAGTTGTAAACAGACTTACCAATAGGACTAACCAAGAAAACAAAAATAAAGTTCCTTTTCTACTCTAGGCAAATATCATTCAGAATTTTTTATTTCTTTTTTCACTGTTGTACCACTTC
Source organism: Chaetophractus vellerosus (assembly GCA_004027955.1). Lineage (NCBI taxonomy): Eukaryota > Metazoa > Chordata > Mammalia > Cingulata > Chlamyphoridae > Chaetophractus > Chaetophractus vellerosus. The sequence goes on along the minus strand of PVKH010029401.1, from coordinate 9,929 downwards.
CATCCTAAAATTTATTTATACAGATGACCCTATTCACCACAGCTCCTATGATGGAATACAAGAAGGCATTACAGCAAAAAATAAATGGTGTTTTCCACAAAGGATAGTTTATGAATCTGTACACCTCTCAGCCTAAGATAACCCATGTCCAACTTTCTTGGACTTTGAAAAGCTTAAGTAGAGTCTTGGGAGCAGTATTGAAGAAATAAACTTAGGAAACAAGACTCAGGTTTTCATTTCTTTGTAAGGAGAAAGTTAAGGCCAAAAGGAAAACAACTTTATAAAAAAACAAAAAGGCTTATCTATTAGCAGAAATAAAGGAGATTCTTTTTCATTATTTGTCATGTAAAATGGCAAAATAATGAACCAACAAGGGTTGACTTTTTCACCGAAAGAATAGAGTTGGCCTTCGGACTCCTTTTTTGAGATCAAGAACTGGGTCTCGTTCATCTTTATATCTCCCCCACAGCAACAATACAAGGATTTGGCCTCAGTGGGTGCTCAGCAATATCTGTTTGTTATTTGATGGGTGAGTGGGTGGGTGAGTACGTGGGTTGGTTGGTGGATTTAAATTCAGTGAATTCCTCTCTTTTCTTCTCCTACCTTCTATCAGCCTTTTTCTCATTCTCTTCATCTCCATCCCAATACCTTGCCCTGCCACGGTCCTCGGTGTCATTTAAACGAGCCTGCATATCATCACATTGGTTCCCTAAAGGCCAGTCTCCTCCAGAAGGTGAATTTGGGTCTAAGCTTCTCATTTTGTCAATGGATATTGAGCTCCTATGTCTTATTTATCTTAGTCCAGGCCCCCTACCTCTCCGCGACCTTCCCCTCAGCATTGTCCCTGCCAGGCTATGTTCAATAAATATTTAGCCCACTTGGTTTGGTCACTTTAAACGTTTTGAATGTTTAAATACTCCTTTTGAAAATGTACTCTTCTTTAAATAGTGTTTTTTGAAAAAGGAAGCTAATTGCCCAAAATACTAAATGTCTTAAAATACTTGTATTTTCCCATTTAAGAAATCTTTTTTGGTCTGCATTTAGTTGCTATCTAATGAAATAATCTGTCAGCGCTTTTAAAAAAAATACAGGGCACTCAATTTTCCTCCATTTTTTAAAAGTTTTTCTTTTTTTTTTTTCCAAAGTAGTAAAAAAGTTTTCATCTCAATACTGTAAATGTGTAAGTCTCTCCAAATTATTATGCAGTTTGCGGGGCCGGCCGTATAGCCCAGTGGATAGGGCACCAGTAGACCACATGGGAGGCCCCGGATTCGGTTCCCGGGGACCTCTCCTAGCGGGCAGACCGCCTTGAGAAGGGCAAGCCGCCATGGGCGGGCAGAGCCGCTGTGGGCAGGGCAAAAAGCTGCCATGGATAGGGCAAAGCCGCCACGGGCAGGGCAGCTCGCCCGCGAACGGAGCGCAGCCAGCCACCCGCGAACTGAAGTGGAGCTGGCTGTGAATGGAAGCAGAAGCCGCCCACAAGCGGGTCAAAGCTGCCTGTGCGGTGACCGGTCTCGTCGCGTCGCCGCAACAGGGGTAGACAAAGTGGACAAAGAAGAACACAAGAATGGACACACAGCAAGAGCAAGCAGAAAGGGGGGGTGGGATGTAATAAATAAAAAATAAATCTTTAAAAAAAAGTTATGCAGTTTGCTTCCTATAGTTTGAAACATTTGCCTCTATCAGGAATACTTTCTCTTCCTATGTGAACAACTAGATACATTTACCAGATTTGCCTCAAAGCAGGGAGAACATCCGTAATCATTTGAAACATCTTTAATTCTTACAGGCCATTTCATAGAGAGGATCTCTTTACTAATTCCTTCTTTCAAAAGTTTTATGAGAGCACAAGTTTGAAAAAATACATAACATAGTGTCCTGTCTGAGATTAGCAAAGACAAGCAAAGGTTAACAAAAATTAAAGGAAAAAAAAAGAAATTTAACTCATTCCATTTTATTGAAAGCAATTTCAAAGTAGCTTATCTGTTATGAAGATAACTTCATCCAAGCATTTATTTAATAGTTAATTAGCAACATCTCTTAAAAGATTTCTGCAGCCTAGAAAACACAAGGCCATAATCCTAGCTAATAATATCAAACTGATGAGCAAAGACACAGCACCTACATTTTCAGCTGATGATGTGGCAAAGATCATGAAATTCTGCAAAACTCAATCTAAAGTGAGTTATAAATCGCCCAAATACCAGCTAATGGATAATGAGATTCTATTCTAATGTTGATAATGTGCAATGTAAGTGTTTCCTGTTTCTTAAATAGGATATCTTTGACCATTTAAACAAGTCTTTAGCACCAAGCATCCACAGACACGAGTATATTAAAAAAGTCATTTTGTGTATGCCGCTTGGAGGTAATGAGAAAGTGCTTCTCGATGGGACACGCATAAGAGGAGACATCAATGTCTTATTAATAGGTAAGAGCATGCGGAGTTAATAGTGCATTGATAACTTATTTTTATTGTCCTCTCCTCACCACGCTTGTGTAATTCGATGATGTAATATTAGCAAGAAAACAAAAAGGCAAACCAGCACAATTACTGTGTCATCATTTTCTTGTATAAAAATGTGCTTGCCTTTATTGGAAACATGTTTTATCCTTGATAACACCATTTGACCTTTTTCACAAATGCTCATGTGCAATACATCAGCCCCCATCCACCCACCCAAAATTCACCACTTATCTCCTTACTCTCACCCTCTTATCTGGCACCAAGTCCTAACTTTGATCTACTCAAAATCTGGCAATCAGGTACCCTAAGATAGCTGGATCTTTTTATTGTCACAGTCTCCCTCTAACCTAAGCTAGTCCTCATCTTTCCATTTGGCCCAGGGAAGGCTCAAAGGACAAGTGGACCTAGAGCAAAGTGCCCAGGGTGCTTTCATGTATCTAAGAGTCAGTGAATCTTTACCCACCACATACTCTGTCCCTTTCCCTTCTGGGCATTCAGGGGTATATACAAATACATGTGGCACAGTATCTGTCCTCAAAGAACTGTCTGGTTGTGGAGATTAGACAAATATATTCATTGAACATGCATTTATTAAGTACTTGCTCCTTGCCAAGCATTGCCGGGCACTGACAAAACACAAAATGGAAGAAGGCACAGCGCTTGTCCTCCAGGGGCATACAGTTGAGATCAAGGGGAGAGAGATGTTAAGAAATGAGAGCATCAAAGTGCTATAGGCTCTGTGATAGACGTGTAAGCAGAATGTTGACAGAGCATCAATAGAGAGTGTCAGAAAGGAGACGGGCATTCAGAGAAGGAAGGTGTCACACAGGTGGGAATGGTGCAGATGTTTCCAACAGCAGGATTACAGCTTTCAACACTTTCCTTGAATGGTCATTTCAAGAACTCACTTAAAAATATTCCTAAAGAATATCTGCTTCCAAGGTTTTCCTCTTTATTCTGACTTCTACTCGATGTCACCTTCTTCTCAAGGCTTGACCAGGCTTCCCAAATTAGCCATGCAATAACTCCCTTATTTGTAATCCTTCACCTAACCCTTGTCAATATTTTCTATTTCTCTTACTGGTTTTGTTTATTGCCTATAAACTCAAAGAAAACTGGGGCTTTGTTCTATTCACTACTGTCTCCCCAGTGCCTAGAACAGTGCCTGGGACATAGAAAGTTCTCAGTAATGTTTTTGAGTGGATGCATGGTAAATTCACGGTGTCTCAGTTTGCCAAGGCTGCTGTAAGAAAGTACCACAGACTGGTTGGCTTAAACGACAAGAGTTTATTTTCTCACAGTTTGGAAAATTAGAAGTCCAAAATCAAGGGGTCGGCAGGACAATGCTTTTTCTGAGGTCTGAAGCATTCTGCTGGTAGCTTGCGGGCAATCCATAACTCACCCTCTGCCTCTATCACATGGCTGCTTGTCTCCCTATCTGTCTCCTCCTGGCTCTGTGTCTAAATTTGCTCCACTTCTGTGGACTCAGTCATGTTGGATTAAGGCCCAGCCTGATTCAGTTTGGCCTCGTCTTAGCTAATAGGACCTTTGAAGATTGTATCCACAAATGGGTTCACGTCTACCGATCAGGGTTAGGGCTTGAACATGTCTTAGTAGGGTTTGAACATGTCATAAGATACAGGATTTTCTCAAATCTGCCCTGGGGCTGGGCCACATTCCTTTCTCCAATCTTTGTACTCTTCCCACTTTTCCTCTCCCCTCATCAGCCTTGAATCAATGTCCCAGATTGTTTCACAGGGAAAGATGTTTTATGGCTGAGAATGTTCATCGCCTCCTCACTAATATCTTTTCTTTGTGCCCAAACACCTTAGACCAAGTCATAGTCAGAGATAAGGCCTATGACAATTGTGAAACTCAAGCTGAATTTATGCAAATATCAAATTATAATAATATATTTTAAACAATAAATAGCAAACTATGAAAGAAAATAAATTCTGAATTATAGAGGAATGTGGACTTTTGCCATAAGTTTATGTTCGGCTCAAGTTTCATGAGGATTTGGAATTTGGGTTACGTGTTTCACTTCTTTCCTTGTATTCTATGTCAAATATCTGAGGAAAGGGAAAATGGCACAATTATATTTAATGGGCAAGTGAAACTCTCCCCTCAATATTATTCGGACCTCCCTAGCTAATAATAATCCTAATACAAATGAGATATTGTCTCTGCTTTAAAGCTTCTTTTTCAAAAATAATTCCTTGAAATGTGTTGTGTTTTTTTTTAACCATGCCTTAGATTGAGCTCGTTTATTCAATTCAATTCTACTCCAAAACTATTTTCCAAATACTTCCAGGTGTTTGTAGGGCTGGGGAGGGGAGTGTTTAGGGATGTAAAGATAAATAAGTCTCTCAAGAATGCTAAAATCTGGTATCTTGCCATGTGTTCTAGAACATTTTAATATAAACATCCCACATTTAAAAAGAACAGGCCCCTGTTCACTTTGTGTTTTCAATAGCCAAAAACCAGAAACGAGGTCAGAGAACGCGGCACGGCTGTGGCAGAAGCACACCCTCGTGGTACACTCTCACCCAGCCCCCCAAAATTGCTGGGGTGCTAGTTTTCATGGTTGTCTTCTCGAAGGGAAAATTAGCAGCGCATCTGTTGCACCGAACTCAAAAACAAAAGCGTCCTTTGCCGCTGTAAGAGATTACATCTACACGAGGCTGAAAATTAAAATAAGCAAGGGATGGCCGATTGTTCAAACTCCTGCATTAAAAACCGGAAGGACAGCCAGCCGTTCAACTGTCAGGTCAGACTGCGGCCGCTGCTGTTTTGAGGGGAAAGATGACTGAATGACAAGTGTTAATAACCCCAGGGAAAGTGCAAAGTGAGACACAGGGAAGCAAGGGAGTACAAAGCAGATGGACAAATGGGATTTGAACAGGAGAAAAATGGAATTTTTAGATTGAGTCTTCTAAAACATAGAAATACCCTTTCTTTGAAATATTTCTGTCATTTTCTTTCTGTTTGCTGTCAAAAAAAGAAGAAGAAGACACCAGGAGAGGGGGAAGGGGGGCAGAGCAAGTGACTGCTGGTGAAATGACACAGATCACCAGGGTAATCTGTGCTGTTGTTGTTAACAGGAGAGATTTATTTGAGGAAATACTACAACTATAAAAACTACATAAAGTCTTCATTTCCACCCATACAGTGGTAGATTTGATATAATGCATAATAAAAAACTTTTAAAATCCAGAATGCACTTAGTGCTGCACAGTTCGATCACTGGGCAATTAGTTGATAAGTGAACCTCACACAACAGCTCCATGTCAGTCAAGGCTACAAACACCGCTTGCAACACATTTGAACCGACAGATCGTGACATATTAGGAATATGACAACATCAGGAACCCCCACCGTGCTCACTTTGCTTTGGAGAAAGGGGTTCTCTTCAAATTGTCGCTAAATCCAACCTGGTTGCAGAGAGCACGGGGACAGCTGTAGCAGATGGACAGCTCAAGTGTGGGAGGAAGTAGCCCCTTGCCACTGACGGGGGTAGCAGCAGCAGTGGCCACCCTCTGTTGAAGGGCACCCTGTAACAGCAGTGTCCCCCACTTGGCACAGCATCATGGCTTAGCCACCATGATGCAGCGACACCGCCAGGGTTTGTGGGCACCGTCAGCGTGGCCTGGGGGGGGGGGGCTTGCTCATGAAGCTTAGGAGGCCACCGGTCAACAAAGGCTGAGAGTTCCATGTGCCAGGCTCTGGGCTAAACGCTGATGATACGGTGACGAGCAAGATGCATGTTATCTTTGCCCTCATGCTGCTTACATTCCAGAAAAGGACTTGGCAGGAGACACTTGGAGTGAGCTGAAATAGTAGAGGGGGAATGGCGACGCCACGTGTCACCAAGATATGTGTTTTGTAGCCATGTAAGAGATCCCCTGGAAATCTACTAACACTATTTGTAGAGACTTTGTCAGTGTTGGAATTTCTCACAGAAACAGATGGAGACAAAAGATAGAAAAATACTGTTAATACTCTTACTGGGACCTTAATTTTACTGCCCAGTCCTGGGAAACGTATTTCATATGCTATTCTGTTTTCTTTCAGTCTTTCACAGATTTTTAAAATATTTATCTCTCTGAACAGTTTCACATTCACTGCAATACATAAAATAAGGAAATTAATTTTTCTCTGTGCTGACATTCACTTACCCCAAAAATCTTAATTCATCAATGATTTGGTAAGGATTTGTAGTGAATTTTTACTGTATTATGATCAGGGAAACAAGAATTCCCAAATCTGACCACCATAGGCCAACTATATCCATCCTCTACCTGAGGCTCCCAATGAATTAGCTACAAGAAATAGCAAATAAGAAAGAACCGTTTTGATAGAACTGAGTTCATGTCCAATAGCCCCAGTGCGGGCCTGTGAAGCTGGGTGGGAGCAAGCCATTTGAGCCTCCCAACCAAAGCCTGTACCCAAATCCTGAGATAATGTGACTCTAGTCACATGTAAGATACAGAGTGTATTAGTCAGCCAAAGGGGTGCTGATGCAAAATACCAGAAATCTGTTGGCTTTTATAAAGGGTATTTATTTGGGGTATAAGCTTACAGTTACCAAGCCATAAAGCATAAGTTTCTTCCCTCACCAAAGTCCACTGCCAAGTGTTGGAGCAAGATGGCTACCAACGTCTGCCAAGAGTTTAGGCTTCTTGGCTTCCTCTCTTCCTGGGGCTCTGTTTCTCTCCAGGCTCAGTTCATCTGTTTCCTCCACAAGGTCAGCTGTAGGCTATGAGGTTTTCTAGGCTTTGCGGCCAGCTGTAGACTATCAGGCAAACGGCTCGTCTCTTTTCCTGGGGCCTTCTCTCCTTCCTCACGGCTACGCTCCTCTGTGTGCTTACTTCCCCAGACTGCAGCATTAAAACTCCGCATCAGAACTGTAACTCAAAACTCCAACTAACGCCTCTGCTCTTCCATGTGGTTTTATCTCTGAGTCCCCGCCCACCTACTGACCTGGCCCAATCAAAGCCCTAATCATTACTTAATCACGCCTGGAGGAACAGACCAGTTTACAAGTACAATCTATATCTATTTTTGGAATTCATAACTATATCAAACTGCCACACAGAGACATGATGATCTGCAATTTAGATGTGCATGTAGAGAACAGAGATCTGGAAGCCCCAAGTCCACTCCTCTACCCAGGTGGTTGGAAGAGGCTCAGACCTGGAGGCAGGAGGCAGGGAGGCAGGACTTCCCTACAACTCCTTTTCTCACTTGTCCTTATGGGTTGACCTGTGTCCCCCGAACAGATATGTTGAGGTTCCAATCCCTAGAACCTACAAATGTGATGCTATTTGGAAATGGGGTCTTTGCAGATGTAATCAAGATGTAATCAAGTTAAGATGAGGTCATACTGAATTAGGGTGGGCCAGTAGGACAGGTGTCCTTATAAAAGATGAAGAGCCACAGACACAGAGAGAACATTGTGTGAAGATGGAGAAGACAGCCATGTGAAAATGCAGGCAGAGATTGGAATGATGCTGCCACCAGCCAAGGCATGTCTTGGGGCTACCAGAAGCTAGAAAGAGGCAAGGAGAATTCTTCTCTGGACCCTTCAGAGGGGACATGGCCCTGCTGATATCTTGACTCCACATTTCTGGTCTCCAGAAGAGGAAGCAATAACATCTGTTGTTTCAAGCCACTCCATTTCTGGTACTTTGTTATGATAGCACTAGGAAACGAAGGCAATTGTCAAATTGCTTCTATCTTGTCTTACATGTAGTTTATAATATATGAACAATGGAATAGAATCCCTTGGGCAATTTATCTTGTTTAAACCAATACTGTAATGTTTTGTATCTTATTACTTTTTTAAATGTTTCAGATATTACAGAGCAAATTTATATAAATATATACGTATTTATAACAAATTCATATTCAGTCCTTTAGTCCTTTGGTGACTATCAAATTGTCAAGTTCTGTTTTCTATTCTGTTAGGACTTCAAATGATAATACATCAATGATGCAGGAGCCTATGTATTCTATTTAGTTAGGAATTATTGTCATCTTGATTTAAAATTCTCAAATGGGGAGAGTGTCTGTCCATTATTCTTGTCCTCCTTTGTTTTTTCTGTTAGGATTTTCTTAAATGGTGTATATTTATGTGTGTCCTAAGTTAATTCTCAATAATTTAGTATTTGCACAACTAAAAACTGGAAACTTTAGTTATCTTTGTGTTTTTTAGCACTGTGGCATTCTCATGTATCAAAAACAGTAAACTTTGCGTATTTTATATGTAGAACTAGGAGATCTTCTTATTTCTGGTAATTCTTTATATATTTCTTTGAATTGCCCAGTGATAGACCCATAAAATCTACAAAAAAGTAATGTTTTTTTCCCTATTTTCTTTATATATATATATATAATTTTTTCCCTTCTCAAGTATCATCTGAATTTTTTATTGGTAATGGGGCTTGTTTTCCTGTCTAATAAAACTGTCTCTAATACTAAACTAAGCATTTTCCCCGTTTCTCCAAATCTTAATATATGCTCTTTAAGATCAAACAGAAAAAAAAAAACATATGAGATTAAGTATAAAATTAAAATGCTAAATAGGGTAGAAGTCTTTAATTTCTTTTAATGAAGGATTTAAAAACATCTCTAAAGAGTAGCTTGTTTGGAGCATAACTCCTGAAGTCTTTGGAAATAATGCAGTCTGTGAGTGGGGGAGGTAAGGTATATGTGAGGTGGGTGGGGGAAGAAGGAAAGGTGTACAGTGGTGGGTAGGGAGTGTTTGTAGGGGGAGAGATTCTGATAACCAGATCTGATTGTGTCCAACAGAGGTATTTGTGGCAGGAAGTCACCCTCCTACCTCCCTCTCCAGTGCTGGTGGGTTTTTATTGTTTTGTTTTTCAAATAGCCCTATGGTCAACCAGTTAGAAAGTGGCACAAACCTTAAGCTAGGTCAATCAAAATCCTTCCCCACAGTGCTTCAAAATGGAGGTGGAGGCAGGAAGAACCACGACCTCTCAGTGGCAGCGCTGTAGGATCTGTGTCTGGCACCACTGCCAGCCACATCCCTGACACAGAGAAGGAGCAGGTTTGAGAGAACAAAACTAACACAGAGGGAGATGGAGATGGGGACCAGGGGCCAAGAGGAAGTCCACTGGCATGCATGTCTCAGAATCCCGTCGTTCCTGGGGCCAGCTCAGGCCCAGTTTTCCCAAGATAAGACAATAAAGTCCCTGCTCTAAGCTAGATGTTTTGCTTTTTTAAAAAAACAAGATTTATTTATTTATTTTACTTTTTAAAAATCCATTTTTACCCCCCGTTTTTGCTGTTTTGTGTCCATCCGCTGGGCAATTCTCTGTGTCTGTTTCCTGCCCTCTCTTCTCATCCTTCTCCTCCTGTCTTCATCAGGATTCAATCCTGCAAACCTCCAATGTGGGAAAGAGACGTTCTGCCATCTGCGCCACCTTAATTCCTGGTT